>CAWUFW010015382.1:67500-363783 GCA_963921515.1 Calotriton arnoldi | reverse complement strand
ATATTTGTTGTTTTTTCGCGCTCATGGCGGTGCGATCGTAATTTCACGTGCGGTGTGTCGGCCGTGTGGGCGGGCGGTTTTGTGTTGTCGTGCGTGTTTCCGTCCGTGGCGGGCGGTTTGACTCCGACTCGGACGATGGCGGGCGGTATTTTGTGTGATTTTTCCGCCGATGGCGGTTTTCGGTTTGTGTACTCATAATGGCGTGGTCGGTGTTCAGGCGGTGTGTGCGGGCGGATTTTTGCCGCTTCCATGCCTGGCGGATTTTTTTACGCCGGGTATCGTAATGAGCCCCCTATACATTAAATGTTAAAATAAATTAAACATATTCATATAAATTAATATATATACTTACTCCACATAGTGCAACAGTAGGGAAAGCGTTGGATAGCGTAGGGGTAAAAATTACTATTCCCACTCCAGAGAGTGCAACAGTAGGGAAAGCGCTGGATAGCGTAGGGGTAAAAATTACTATTCCCACTCCAGTGAGTGCAACAGTAGGGAAAGCGTTGGATAGCGTAGGGGTAAAAATGTATCTTCCCACTCCAGTGAGTGCAACAGTAGGGAAAGCGTTGGATAGAGTAGGGGTAAAAATTACTCTTCCCACTCCAGAGAGTGCAACAGTAGGGAAAGTGTTGGATAGCGTAGGGGTAAAAATTACTATTCCCACTCCAGTGAGTGCAACAGTAGAAAAAGCGCTGGATAGCAAGGGGTAAAAATTACTATTCCCACTCCAGTGATTGCAACAGTAGAAAAAGCGCTGGATAGCAAGGGGTAAAAATTACTATTCCCACTCCAGTGAGTGAAACAGTAGGGAAAGCGCTGGATAGCGGAGGGGTAAAAATTACTATTCCCACTCCAGTGAGTGCGACAGTAGGGAAAGTGTTGGATAGCGTAGGGGTAAAAATTACTATTCCCACTCCAGAGAGTGCAACAGTAGGGAAAGCGTTGGACAACGTAGATGTTAAAAATAACATACTTATAAATGAAATAAATATTGTAATTAAATAATGATTTATTAATAAATTTAGAAAAAAAAAGAAACTACAAATATATCAAAAATAATAATTACTTTAATAATATTAAATACTTCCCACCCTATTCCCCAATAAACACACAACACAATCCACATAAAATTTCACACAATTAAATTAATTTTCAATTAATCAATTAATAAAAATTAATTTGCAATTAATAATTAAATAAAAAAAATTGTCAATAACAATAAATAATATGTAATAAAATTTAGTAACCAATTAATAATTAATTAACAAAAAAATTAATTATCAGTACCAATAAATAATATTTAATAAAAATCAATAACAAATTAATAATTAATTAACAAAAAATATCAATACCAATAAATAATATGTAATAAAAAGTAATACCCAATTAATAATTAATTAACAAAACAATTAATTATCAATACCAATAAATAATATTTAATAGAAATTAATAACAAATTACTAATTAATTAACAAAAAACAATATCAATACCAATATATATTTAATAAAAATTAATAACCAATTAATAATTAATTAGCAAAAATATTAATTATCAATACTCAATTTTTCTTAATTAATTACTTAATTACAAATAATTTACTTACCACCCTATTCCCCTAAAAACACACAACCCACTCCAATAATAAATTAATACAAATAAAATAATTATCAATTAATAATAATTAATTACCAATTAATAATTAATTAACAATACATTAATTATTAATAACACTAATTAAAAATTAATAATTACTTAATTACAATTAAATTACTTCCCACCCTATTCCCCTATAAACCCACAACCCGCTACAGAAATAAAACACAACATTTAATTAAAATAAATTAATAATTCCTACAAATTATTATTTAATTTACTATAATTAAATTACTTCCCACCCTATTCCCCTATAAACCCACAACCCGCTACGGTACTAAAACGCAAAATTTACTTTTAAAAAAATTACTAATTTCTAAAAAATGTATACATATATTTAAAAAAACAGTACAATACTTAACAAAAAATATAGAACACATACATATTAAATACATACTAAAATACATAACACTCATTTAAATATCGATATTATTAACATCGATAATTTAACTATCGATATTACTAACATCGATATTTGCAACATCGATATTTCTTACCTTAACTTCGATATTCTGGTTGTAGATATTCTTGACTTCGATATTTTGTCCCTACGATATTTAAAACTCGATATAACTGTGCTTCGATATTTAAAAATCGATATTTTGACTGTCCACCAACTAAACAACTCCACCTCAAAAGTAACACCAGTCTCACAAGGAGTTCCTCAAGGGTTGATCCTGTCTCCCGCCCTCCAGATTCAATCTCTATATGGAACCCCTTGCAATGATCCTGAAGCGAGCCAGATGACACCCAACTCTACATGGAGAGATCGTCAGTTAAAGACATGCAGCACTTAAACAGCACTCTCTCCACGGTACAATCCTGGCTGACCAGCAACCATCTCAAGCTCAACCCCAGCAAAACCGAACTCCTCTTCATCCAACTGAAAGAAAGGTAATTTCCCAGAGATACTTGGCTCAATAACCTCACTGAATTAAACTGCATGCTATCCCTCTCCAACTCTGTAAAATATCTGGGGATCACACTTGACAAAAATCTGACCATGAAAGAACCTATTAATGCCTCAGCAAAATGTGCCTTATATACGTTGAAACACCTTAAAAAAATCAAACCCTTCATCCCCATTGAAGACCGAAAGACCTTGGTATAATCCTCAGTACTCTCCAAACTGGACTACGGTAATGCAACGATCATGGGCACCTCAAAATCACACTGAGTCCCTCTGAAAGCCACACTCCATGCAGCCGCCAGACGTCTGTCGGGAGAAGAGTCTCTTCGACCACATCACTCCCTCGATGAAAAACCTCAACTGGCTGCCAACTGAAGTAAGATGTATATTCGAAACTGCTTGCATAACCCACAAAGCTCTCTTCACTGAAAAAAACAGTCTACCTTGCAAAAAAAAACTATCAAAAGCCGGCCAAAAATAGACCCATCCGAAGCTCTAACAGTCTGCTCCTGATCCCTCCCAAATTCAAGAAATAGAATTGTGCACCTGAACCTTCTCCAGGAAGGCTCCTAGAATCTGGAACTCGTTCCCCAAGACTTACGTGACAATCACTAATTCCCTCACCTCAAGCAGAAACTCAAACTTTTTCTTTTCAACAAATACCAAAATACTTCCCCCTAGGCGTTCCGAGGGGTCTAATGCTTCTTCCTTGTACCTTCCATCTAAACCTGAGTAGCACTACCTTGGGGAAGAACTGTGACTCCACCCTGCCCATCCTCACACCTCCCAGCATACCTCTCTCAGAACTATATTGTTTGTATATCCTGCTGCCATATTATACCTCTTTTTATACGCTTACCCTATATTTCTATGTTCTCTTTTTGACGTAATGTGTGTAATTGCTGCTACATCGTTCACATACCGCACTGTCTATTATATATCTCTTTTTTATACTGCCTTCTGCACTGGTATCTGCGTTTTAAGCAACTTGTGTAAGTGTTGCTTTCACGGGTGTAGCTCATGTAATCGATGCTGTGCTAATTCTGTAAAGCGCTCTGATGCCTTCGGGTCTAGTTCATGCTATCCAAAACTCCAAATAAATAAATGCACGTAAGCTCTGTGTTAACTGAAAGATAGGTCTGCTGTCTAAAGGTAATGTATGTAAGGTCTGTGTTAAAGGATGGGTAGCTCTGCTGTCAAAAGGCCACGCATGTAACATCTATGTTAAAGGTAGGATAGCTCTGCTGTCTAAACCCCAGCATTTATGATCTGTATTAAATGAAAGATAGATCTGCTGTCTAAAGGTAATGCACGTAAGATCTGTGTTAAAGGAAGGATAACTCTGCTGTCTAAAGGTAATGTATGGAAGGTCTGTGTTAAAAGAAGGATACCTGTGCTGTCAAAAGGTAATGCATGTATTGTCTGTGTTAAAGGAAGGATAGTTCTGCTGTCTAAAGGTAATGCATGTAAGGTCTGTGTTAAAGGCAGGATAGCTCTGCTGTCTAAAGGTAATGCACGTAAGATCTGTGTTAAAGGAAGGATAACTCTGCTGTCTAAAGGTAATGTATGGAAGGTCTGTGTTAAAAGAAGGATAGCTGTGCTGTCTAAAGGTAATGTATGGAAGGTCTGTGTTAAAAGAAGGATAGCTGTGCTGTCAAAAGGTAATGTATGTAAGGTCTGTGTTAAAGGATGGGTAGCTCTGCTGCCTAAAGGCCACGCATGTAACATCTATGTTAAAGGTAGGATAGCTCTGCTGTCTAAACCCCAGCATTTATGATCTGTATTAAATGAAAGATAGATCTGCTGTCTAAAGGTAATGCACGTAAGATCTGTGTTAAAGGAAGGATAACTCTGCTGTCTAAAGGTAATGTATGGAAGGTCTGTGTTAAAAGAAGGATAGCTGTGCTGTCTAAAGGTAATGTATGGAAGGTCTGTGTTAAAAGAAGGATAGCTGTGCTGTCAAAAGGTAATGCATGTAAGGTCTGTGTTAAAGGAAGGATAGCTCTGCTGTCTAAAGGTAATGCATGTAAGGTCTGTGTTAAAGGAAGGATAGCTCTGCTGTCTTAATGTAATGCATGTAAGGTCTGTGTTAAAGGAAGGATAGCTCTGCTGTCTAAAGGTAATGCATGTAAGGTCTGTGTTAAAGGCAGGATAGCTCTGCTGTCTAAAGGTAATGCACGTAAGATCTGTGTTAAAGGAAGGATAACTCTGCTGTCTAAAGGTAATGTATGGAAGGTCTGTGTTAAAAGAAGGATAGCTGTGCTGTCTAAAGGTAATGTATGGAAGGTCTGTGTTAAAAGAAGGATAGCTGTGCTGTCAAAAGGTAATGTATGTAAGGTCTGTGTTAAAGGATGGGTAGCTCTGCTGTCTAAAGGCCACGCATGTAACATCTATGTTAAAGGTAGGATAGCTCTGCTGTCTAAACCCCAGCATTTATGATCTGTATTAAATGAAAGATAGATCTGCTGTCTAAAGGTAATGCACGTAAGATCTGTGTTAAAGGAAGGATAACTCTGCTGTCTAAAGGTAATGTATGGAAGGTCTGTGTTAAAAGAAGGATACCTGTGCTGTCAAAAGGTAATGCATGTAAGGTCTGTGTTAAAGGAAGGATAGCTCTGCTGTCTAAAGGTAATGCATGTAAGGTCTGTGTTAAAGGCAGGATAGCTCTGCTGTCTAAAGGTAATGCACGTAAGATCTGTGTTAAAGGAAGGATAACTCTGCTGTCTAAAGGTAATGTATGGAAGGTCTGTGTTAAAAGAAGGATAGCTGTGCTGTCTAAAGGTAATGTATGGAAGGTCTGTGTTAAAAGAAGGATAGCTGTGCTGTCAAAAGGTAATGTATGTAAGGTCTGTGTTAAAGGATGGGTAGCTCTGCTGCCTAAAGGCCACGCATGTAACATCTATGTTAAAGGTAGGATAGCTCTGCTGTCTAAACCCCAGCATTTATGATCTGTATTAAATGAAAGATAGATCTGCTGTCTAAAGGTAATGCACGTAAGATCTGTGTTAAAGGAAGGATAACTCTGCTGTCTAAAGGTAATGTATGGAAGGTCTGTGTTAAAAGAAGGATAGCTGTGCTGTCTAAAGGTAATGTATGGAAGGTCTGTGTTAAAAGAAGGATAGCTGTGCTGTCAAAAGGTAATGCATGTAAGGTCTGTGTTAAAGGAAGGATAGCTCTGCTGTCTAAAGGTAATGCATGTAAGGTCTGTGTTAAAGGAAGGATAGCTCTGCTGTCTTAATGTAATGCATGTAAGGTCTGTGTTAAAGGAAGGATAGCTCTGCTGTCTAAAGGTAATGCATGTAAGGTCTGTGTTAAAGGCAGGATAGCTCTGCTGTCTAAAGGTAATGCACGTAAGATCTGTGTTAAAGGAAGGATAACTCTGCTATCTAAAGGTAATGTATGGAAGGTCTGTGTTAAAAGAAGGATAGCTGTGCTGTCTAAAGGTAATGTATGGAAGGTCTGTGTTAAAAGAAGGATAGCTGTGCTGTCAAAAGGTAATGTATGTAAGGTCTGTGTTAAAGGATGGGTAGCTCTGCTGTCTAAAGGCCACGCATGTAACATTTATGTTAAAGGTAGGATAGCTCTGCTGTCTAAACCCCAGCATTTATGATCTGTATTAAATGAAAGATAGATCTGCTGTCTAAAGGTAATGCACGTAAGATCTGTGTTAAAGGAAGGATAACTCTGCTGTCTAAAGGTAATGTATGGACGGTCTGTGTTAAAAGAAGGATAGCTGTGCTGTCAAAAGGTAATGCATGTAAGGTCTGTGTTAAAGGAAGGATAGCTCTGCTGTCTAAAGGTAATGCATGTAAGGTCTGTGTTAAAGGCAGGATAGCTCTGCTGTCTAAAGGTAATGCACGTAAGATCTGTGTTAAAGGAAGGATAACTCTGCTGTCTAAAGGTAATGTATGGAAGGTCTGTGTTAAAAGAAGGATAGCTGTGCTGTCTAAAGGTAATGTATGGAAGGTCTGTGTTAAAAGAAGGATAGCTGTGCTGTCAAAAGGTAATGTATGTAAGGTCTGTGTTAAAGGATGGGTAGCTCTGCTGTCTAAAGGCCACGCATGTAACATCTATGTTAAAGGTAGGATAGCTCTGCTGTCTAAACCCCAGCATTTATGATCTGTATTAAATGAAAGATAGATCTGCTGTCTAAAGGTAATGCACGTAAGATCTGTGTTAAAGGAAGGATAACTCTGCTGTCTAAAGGTAATGTATGGAAGGTCTGTGTTAAAAGAAGGATACCTGTGCTGTCAAAAGGTAATGCATGTAAGGTCTGTGTTAAAGGAAGGATAGTTCTGCTGTCTAAAGGTAATGCATGTAAGGTCTGTGTTAAAGGCAGGATAGCTCTGCTGTCTAAAGGTAATGCACGTAAGATCTGTGTTAAAGGAAGGATAACTCTGCTGTCTAAAGGTAATGTATGGAAGGTCTGTGTTAAAAGAAGGATAGCTGTGCTGTCTAAAGGTAATGTATGGAAGGTCTGTGTTAAAAGAAGGATAGCTGTGCTGTCAAAAGGTAATGTATGTAAGGTCTGTGTTAAAGGATGGGTAGCTCTGCTGCCTAAAGGCCACGCATGTAACATCTATGTTAAAGGTAGGATAGCTCTGCTGTCTAAACCCCAGCATTTATGATCTGTATTAAATGAAAGATAGATCTGCTGTCTAAAGGTAATGCACGTAAGATCTGTGTTAAAGGAAGGATAACTCTGCTGTCTAAAGGTAATGTATGGAAGGTCTGTGTTAAAAGAAGGATAGCTGTGCTGTCTAAACGTAATGTATGGAAGGTCTGTGTTAAAAGAAGGATAGCTGTGCTGTCAAAAGGTAATGCATGTAAGGTCTGTGTTAAAGGAAGGATAGCTCTGCTGTCTAAAGGTAATGCATGTAAGGTCTGTGTTAAAGGAAGGATAGCTCTGCTGTCTTAATGTAATGCATGTAAGGTCTGTGTTAAAGGAAGGATAGCTCTGCTGTCTAAAGGTAATGCATGTAAGGTCTGTGTTAAAGGCAGGATAGCTCTGCTGTCTAAAGGTAATGCACGTAAGATCTGTGTTAAAGGAAGGATAACTCTGCTGTCTAAAGGTAATGTATGGAAGGTCTGTGTTAAAAGAAGGATAGCTGTGCTGTCTAAAGGTAATGTATGGAAGGTCTGTGTTAAAAGAAGGATAGCTGTGCTGTCAAAAGGTAATGCATGTAAGGTCTATGTTAAAGGAAGGATAGCTCTGCTGTCTAAAGGTAATGCATGTAATGTCTGTGTTAAAGGAAGGATAGCTCTGCTGTCTAAAGGTAATGCATGTAAGGTCTGTGTTAAAGGCAGGATAGCTCTGCTGTCTAAAGGTAATGCACGTAAGATCTGTGTTAAAGGAAGGATAACTCTGCTGTCTAAAGGTAATGTATGGAAGGTCTGTGTTAAAAGAAGGATAGCTGTGCTGTCTAAAGGTAATGTATGGAAGGTCTGTGTTAAAAGAAGGATAGCTGTGCTGTCAAAAGGTAATGTATGTAAGGTCTGTGTTAAAGGATGGGTAGCTCTGCTGTCTAAAGGCCACGCATGTAACATCTATGTTAAAGGTAGGATAGCTCTGCTGTCTAAACCCCAGCATTTATGATCTGTATTAAATGAAAGATAGATCTGCTGTCTAAAGGTAATGCACGTAAGATCTGTGTTAAAGGAAGGATAACTCTGCTGTCTAAAGGTAATGTATGGAAGGTCTGTGTTAAAAGAAGGATAGCTGGGCTGTCTAAAGGTAATGTATGGAAGGTCTGTGTTAAAAGAAGGATAGCTGTGCTGTCAAAAGGTAATGCATGTAAGGTCTGTGTTAAAGGAAGGATAGCTCTGCTGTCTAAAGGTAATGCATGTAAGGTCTGTGTTAAAGGCAGGATAGCTCTGCTGTCTAAAGGTAATGCACGTAAGATCTGTGTTAAAGGAAGGATAACTTTGCTGTCTAAAGGAAATGCATGTAAAGTCTGTGTTAAAGGCAGGATAGCTCTGCTGTCTAAAGGTAATGCATGTAAGGTCTGTGTTAAAGGAAGGATAACTCTGCTGTCTAAAGTGAATGCATGTAAGGTCTGTGTTAAAAGAAGGATACCTCTGCTGTCTAAAGGAAATGTATGGAAGGTCTGTGTTAAAGGAAGGATAGCTCTGCTGTCTAAAGGGAATGCATGTAAAGTCTGTGTTAAAGGCAGGATAGCTCTGCTGTCTAAAGATAATGCATGTAAGGTCTGTGTTAAAGGAAGGATAGCTCTGCTGTCTAAAGGGAATGCATGTAAAGTCTGTGTTAAAGGCAGGATAGCTCTGCTGTCTAAAGGTAATGCATGTAAGGTCTGTGTTAAAGGAAGGATAGCTCTGCTGTCTAAAGGGAATGCATGTAAAGTCTGTGTTAAAGGCAGGATAGCTCTGCTGTCTAAAGGTAATGCATGTAAAGTCTGTGTTAAAGGAAGGATAGCTCTGCTGTCTAAAGGGAATGCATGTAAAGTATGTGTTAAAGGAAGGATAGCTCTGCTGTCTAAAGGTAATGCATGTAAGGTCTGTGTTAAAGGAAGGATAGCTCTCCTGTCTAAAGGTAATGCATGTAAGGTCTGTGTTAAAGGAAGGATAGCTCTGCTGTCTAAAGGTAATGCATGTAAGATCTGTGTTAAAGGCAGGATAGCTCTGCTGTCTAAAGGTAATGCATGTAAAGTCTGTGTTAAAGGAAGTATAGCTCTGCTGTCTACAGGGAATGCATGTAAAGTATGTGTTAAAGGAAGGATAGCTCTGCTGTCTAAAGGTAATGCATGTAAGGTCTGTGTTAAAGGAAGGATAGCTCTGCTGTCTAAAGGTAATGCATGTAAGGTCTGTGTTAAAGGAAGGATAGCTCTGCTGTCTAAAGGTAATGCATGTAAGATCTGTGTTAAAGGAAGGATAGCTCTGCTGTCTAAAGGTAATACAAATAAGATATGTGTTACCTGTCGTCCAGGTCCCACGTCTAAAGGTAGTGCGTATAAGATGAGTGTTAAGTGTTGACTGAAGGACAGCTCTATTGTAACATGCAATCACCTGATCATTCTATGGCATCAAAATGTGGACTGACAACAATGCAAGTTATTTTATTTTAGAAATGTACCTTACATCTCTTTTATGTTCTCTGTTACTCTACTGCAAATGCACCAGAAAATATCAGACACAATGTCCTTGGGGAGAACCCTTAGCAGGGTGAACAATTGTCTTTGAACCTGATGTGGGTTTCCCATTGTCACTGGCCCCACTGTGTTGTTATAAGGGCCCTAGTTGCCCCTATGTTTTCCCTTTCTCTCTGCACAGGACTGTAAGTACCGCACCACACTCTAGCTCCAAAGAGCACCGTGGCCATATTACCAAAGTGCCCCACGTGCACAACAGGCATGTGCACCAGTTAGCACCAGTTTTTGTGCCCCTTTTACAGATGGCCATGCAGATCATTGTGCAACCCTTTCCAATGGCTCCTTGCGAATAAAGGACCACCTTGGTCTCAGTGTCCGCCCGTATAACTGAAGAGGGCACTGGCATCCTATAGGCACCTCCCAGCAGAACGACGCTGCCACACATGGCACCCACCAAATGGGTGACCCTTGCCCCCTCTGATAAAAGGAGGCTGGCTGGTTTCAGTTAAAGAGAGTGCAGGGTTTGAAGCCAGTCTAACCGCCCCAGACGGGCTACACAGTCATCCCAGGCCATCAGGCCATTGCTCCCACCACCCACCCAATCCACAATAAGGATTCAAGACCTTGGGTGGTGGGAAAAGGCCTAAGTTTTATTAGCATTACATCATACGGCAAACAATCGGTCATAAGTCATCACAATAATGATCGATTATTAACATGCAGCATAGTTCATGCAATAACATTAGCGATACAACAATTGTCCAATCATCAATCAGTGATCTGCAGTCACAAACTGGTGTGTCGCCACCGTAAATCATCTTTGGCAGCATCATCCGGCACAGTCTTTTATTCGTGTCTTTCGAGTTACATGTCGCAGCTTCTAGGCTTCCGTTGCTACCGATGTATGACCGTTCGTGGCTCTCTCTGGCTGTGTCCCGGTTGTAAGTGCCATGTTGGCTTCAGGGCTATCGCCTTTGGCTATTTCCATTGTCCTAGAGAAAGAAACAGTATGCAGTTCCTATGGGGGGGTATCTATAGGTTTGTACAGAAGGGGGGGTTCTACTTTTAGGAGCAAGGGCCCTCACACACCCCAAGGGATGTCATGCTTCATCATCATCGGGCAGCTCCTCGTTGGGCCGGCGCTGCAATGCCCAACGGCCCCCACAGGGGTGCTCTTTGTCGGAGGTCTTTTCTTTTTGCCAATGTGAGTTGAGTGGAGTAGTGAGGCGTGTGGTAAAAGAGTTTGAGTAGAAATTGAGGGAGGGTGTGTGAAATAAAAATAACTACAGGAATCCCAAAGATTCTTTATTCACTGGGTTCCTTTGTTATGATTAAAAAACTAGAAAATCAAGCAGGTTATGATGGACCTCTCAGGCCTTAGTTAGTGTGTGTGAAAAGAAAAATGGGTCAACATGTTTCATGCCTATTACAGTCCAAAGGATCAAGGCACTTCATAAGGACCGGGGGATCCTTATCTACTCATGTAGGGATGGTAGATTCGTGCATGTGTATAATACCATACCCTAAAACAGTGTAATTTATAGTATACCTTCTGGGGGGAACCTAGAGAGGAAGACAAACAACAACAAAATTAAAAATGCCGACACAGTTAGTAGCCAACCAGGGTATGCAGAATCTGGCTGGTACAGTGAGTTGTCAACCAGTGTGTATAGGAACTGGCTGGTCGCCGCAATACCTAGTTAAAAACCACAAAGCGAGCCAATAGTGCACCCAAGCAGGTAGTTTTTGATCATGGATGCAGTGGTGAAATAAAGCAGCAGAAGTATTGTCATTGACCCTGCCAGGAGGCATCCTGAGGACCACAGTTATGGCAACTTCTTCCCTTCTGACAGCTACCGGCCGCCCTTATGTATTCATGATGAGGGTTAATGGTGTTGCATCCACCACGCTGCCAGTGGGTATTCAACCAGTGGAAACTCCCCATAGTAGTCAAGCACCTACTTTTACGAGCATTCCATTAGCTTGAGAACAACCGTGATGTTCAGAAGAAACATGTCCATGCCTACCCCAGAGAGGTGGACCCTTCTTCTGAGCAGTAGCCCGGTACCTTCAGGTTGATGAGTCCATGTCTCACAAACCCCCAACCTATGTCCTTGCAGAATTAGTACGTGGAGATGTTATGTTTCCTTCTAGATCGTTCAGTCACATTGTGGCACTCTGTCCCCCTCTGTTAGACCTGGCATATCTTGGTGTGATTACCCCTGACTTTTTGCCTCTACCTCCTTTGCTTTTAGATGCTTTGGGTACTTTGCCACTGCTGATCAGTGTCAAAGTACAAGTGTTCCCTGTGTAAAGTGTAATGGTAATTGGTTGGCCATGATTGGTATGTTTGCCTTACTAGTAAAGTCCCTAGTGATGTGCACTGTGTGTGCCAGGGCTAGTAATGCAAATGTGCGCGGAGAAGGGAACTCAGGCCTGCAGTGTAGGGCCCGCGCGCAGTTTGCTAGGTTAGCATGTTGTCCTGACAAGTGCAACCACTTGTCAGGCCTTAATTTCCCTTTTGCGTACACCGTGGGCACCCCTGTGGAAGGTCCCGGGTAACCCCTGGGCAGGGTGCAGTGTAAGTAAAAGGCAGGACATATACTGAGGTGTGTGTTATGTCCTGCCAGTGAAAAACACTCCATTTCGTTTTTCCATGTTGAAAGGCCATCCTGCCCATAGGACAGAATGGGGGAGGCTGGGTATTGTGTTTGTTAGCCTAGTTTCCCATAAGTTTAAAATGGAGAGGTGAAGTTTAGTATGTATGAACTCACAGTGTCATAACACATCTTTCTATGAAAGTGGTTTTGTCACTGTGAGTTCAGAAGCCACTCTTTTAGAAAGTGGCTGAGTTTTGTGCTTTAAGCATTTCTGTGTGTCTCTGCTGAATGTGGATTGACTGTCTGGATCTGAGAGGGGAGAGGAGCTGGGGGAGGTCTTGACCCAGGGAGGGGTTAAGATGGCACCAGGCTGACCTGCATCTGGAGAGTAGGCGAGGAAAAGCACCGCGAGGTGAAGAGGCCTGCGTTGCGGCTATAAATCAATTGACCCATCTCCTGCTGAGTGATTAAGGATCCAGACCCCCAGTATCAAAGGGAGAAAGGTGACACTGGGAGGGAGACACCCAGAACTGATTTAGGCAGGGGTCAGGGACCCCTGAGCACAACGAACTTCAAAGACATTTAGGGGTATAACTATGAGAGCTGAGACCCCTGAACGTTGGCATAGAAATGGATTGAGACTGAAAAGGCTTGAACCCATTTCGTGGTCAAGAGGAACCTCTGCTAAGGAAGGAACAACTGAAGAGACTGCTGGGAAGGACCGACCCTTGCTTCGTGATCTGAGGCTGGTCTGCAGTTTGCTGTTTTAACCAAGGAAGAGGCTGTTGGGACTGTGCTTTGTGCGCTGGGTCCCCCTGCTTGAAGAAGACTGTGCTTTGTGCTGTGTCTTGTTACCCCAAGGGCCCGAGGTGAGCTGGCTCCCTGTTTGGAAACACAGGAACATAAAAGTTTCCGGAGAAGTTTCAAGCGACGCGGTGGGCGCGTTTTGTGGCAGCTTGAGACCCTCGGAAGGTGTGCCCTGTGATCTTGGACACACGGAGGAGAAGTGAGACTCGGACGCGCTGGGTGTGTGTCGTGGTGCACAGGAGGTGTTGGTGAAGAGCGCCTGGTCAACGTGTGCACCGAAGGTGAAGTGAGTCTCGGACGCGCTGGGTGCGTGTCGTGGTGCACAGCAGGCATTGGTGAAGAGCGCCTGGTCAGCGTGTGCATCGGAGGTGACGTGAGACTCGGACACGCAGGGTGCGTGTCGTGGTGCACCGCAGGCGCTGGTGAAGAGCGCCTGGTCAGCGGGTGCATCGGAGGTGAAGGGAGTCTCCGACGCGCAGGGTGCGAGTTGTGGTGCACAGGAGGCGTTGGTGAGGAGCGCCTGGTCAACGTGTGCATCAGAAGTGGAGTGAGTCTCGGACGTGCAGGGTGCGTGTCGGGGTGCACCGGAGGCGCTGGTGAAGAGCGCCTGGTCATCGAGTGCACCGGAGGAGAAGTGAGGCTTGGACACAGTGAGCGTGTCGGGGTGCGGCCGAAGGCGTTGGTGAAGAGCGCCTGGATATCGGGGCACCGGAGTTAGAGTAAGTCTCAGTGAAGCAGTGTGCGTGCTTTGGTGCAACCTGGGACGGTGGAGGTGATCGGCTGATCATCGTGTGCACCGGAAGAAAGTGAGTCTCTGCAGCGCGGTGTGCGTGTCTTGGTGCCAACTGAGACCGCAGGAAGGAGTGCCTGGTGAACGTGCACTCGGAGTCACCCTGAAGTCCCATCAGCGTTGTGTGTGTGGCTTTGTGCCAGAGGAGACCCGGAGGGTGCTGTGGTGAACGTGCACCCTGAGTAACATAATCTGAGGGGCGCGGGGTACGTGTGCCCTGCGGCCGCCTGAGATCTTCCTAACAGTCGCGGCCCGGACCGGCAGCCCCGGAGGAACTGAGCTGCCAGGCCGAGCCGCTGAGGCCCATTGAGAAAGTTCTACACGGAAGGCCCAGTTTGCTGAAGGGGGAGAGGAGAGTGGGGTCGCGCCCCCCAGGTAACGTGGATCCCTGCCTGGGCGGGGTGCGGGCTCGGAGGGACACTCTCTCGGCCTCTCAGTCCTTCTGGTGACCTGAGCCTTTGCTTCGGCTCAGATTGGGGCCCGTACTGCGTTCAGGAGTGGCAGTACTGGGGCCAGAGATAGAAGCTGCATCATAATATGGATGGCGGTGTCTACCAGACACCGCCACCATATTAACTGCTTTTCCGCCCGGTCGACTCATCGACCGGGCAGAAAACCGGCGGACGGTCTTTCCGTCCGCCGGGGTCCCCTCCGCCATAGTAATGTGGCGGGGGGAAATTTGCATGCGGGCGGAGGAATATGTCGGGCGGATTGCCACCGCCATGCGGGCGGTGGCGATCCGCCCGACATGCTAATGACCCCCATAGTTTGTGTTGTTTTCTGAATGTAGTCCTGTTCTACTCAGCCAATTTTTTATTGATGTCATGAGTTTCACTAACAAAACTGTGTTGACCCAAAATTTGTCAGGTATGCAAATTACTATGCTGTCATCGTTGATATGTGTGGGGGGCAACTGTTATCGAAGAGGCTGACTGTCGTAATACACATTGCCAATATTGCTGCTAACGAACTGCCGGACTGTCTTATGACGCCTGACATTATTTCTGCATAACGAAGTACACGATTGTAGCGCTACGCATTGCATTATTTCTCCATTGCCAAGTACAGGATTGTAGCGGCCCGCATTGCATTATTTCTTCATTGCAAAGTACATGATTGTAGCTACGCATTGCATTATTCCTTCATTGCAAAGTACATGATTGTAGCTGCGCGCATTGCCTTATTTCTTCATTGCAAAGTACGTGATTGGGGTGTGACGCATTGCATTATTCCTTCATTGCGCAGTACATGATTGTAGCGGTACGCATTGCATTATTTCTCCCATTGCCAGGTACCGGGGTGTATCGTTACGCATTGTACTATTTCTCCTTTGCCCAGCACAGGATTGTATCGTTACGCAGCGCACTATTGTTTGTCCATTGCAACGTGTGTGATTCTAGCATTGCGACCAGCATAGCATTTTGAAAGCGGTGGTTGGGATTTGAACCTACCAGCCAGCCGGAACGAATATTACCCTTTATTATATGTTGGCTTATGTATCGTGTGGTCTGATCGTATATCTTTTTACATAAAGTTTATACTCATTTTATCAAATTCGTGTGGAGTCCGTTTGTGGTGTCACCAGTGGGTTGTTGTGAGTGTGGTTGCACATTCTGTACACTCGTGCCTTGGAGATAGGCCTGGCTGCTCGTGCCAAGCTACTAAGGGGGTGAGCAGAGCTATCTCAAACGGTGTCCTTACTTGGCCTAACGTTGAGTGAGGAGTCCCGGGTCTCGCATTTGGTGACAGTGGTGCGGGATGGGGTTTCCGGCTTCCAACATTTGGCGGCAGAGCGGTGGGATACGATCCTAACATAATTGAAACGCGTGTGTGCAAAACCACTCACAGTAATTGGTGTACATCATAAATTGATCGCAGACCACGACGCAACAACATATTGTTTTGAATTGGTTGGTTCTATTGTTGAGTAACCTTTAAACCACACATCATGTCTTAGGAGGGGAGCCAGATAGCCGGTGAGGCTGCGGCTGCAGAATTAGAGTTTAACATTGAGGCATTGTTTACCTACAAGGTTGATCAGTTGAGGAAATTCTGCAGAGCTTTGGGATGTCCCATGAAGGGTAACGCCAAGAAGGAGGAGCTGCAAGTGGCCTTGAGGGCCTGGTGGGAAGCCAAAGAGGCTTAGGAGACGGGTGATGTTGAGGTGGATGAGGATGACCCGGGGAATGGATTTGGTCCACAGGAGTTGCCAGTGGAGGGACCAGCCGCAGGGGCTGGTAGTAGCCATTCAGGGAGGAGTTTTTCACCAGAGGAGTTGGAGGAAAACCAAAGGGTCAGACTGCATGAGTTGGAGGTGTTAAAACTTAAAACTCAAGCAGAGGAGAGCAGGAACGCTCTCGCGTTGGAAGAGAAACGGATTCTCTTCGCTCATGAGTTAAGCATGAGGGAACTGGACATTAAGGGTAGACAAGCCGAGGCCAGTTCGAATGGTGGCAGTGCACCACCAGTGCCAGTAGGGAAGTTGTACATTCCCAAGGATTTAGTGCGAGATTACCAGAGGGGTGATGACATTTATGCGTGGTTCACGGCATATGAGATTGCACTAAGGATGAGTGAGGTGCCTGAAAAGCATTGGGGGGCGGGCCTATGGAAACACTTTGAGGCTTCAGGGAGGGACGTTCTATCACCTTTAGAGAGGGCGGGAACCCTGACCTATGCCAACATGAGGGAGGCTTTATGCCTCCGGTATGGAGCTCACTCCTGAACAATACCGGCAGAAGTTCAGGACCTCCAAGAAACTAGAATCCCGTACTTGGGTAGAATGTGTGAATGAGTACACACGGGCACTGGATGGTTGGATGCTGGGCAGCAAGGTCAATGATTTTAAGGGCTTATGCAATTTAATCAGTTGGGAGCACTTGAGTAGTCTGTGTGTTCCAGAGCTGCGCCAGCATCTATTGGATAGTAAGCTGAGTGATCCCAGTAAGCTTGCTGAGGAGGCGAACCGCTGGACTAGTACCCGGGTCCACAAGGGGATTGGGAGTACCACTGCCAAGAGTATGCAGGGTCCCCCGCCGAAGGTGGGGGAGGACAAGGGTAACCACAAGGAGTCCTCTAATGGGCCCCAAGGTAGTTCCCCCAAGAAAGGGTCCCAGTCCCCCAAGGCCAAGAGGGCCTGGGCCTTCAAGGGCAAGAAGGAGCCCCGAGCTCCTCCTACGTGTTACTTCTGTAAAGAAGTGGGTCATATTTCCCCTAAATGCCCCAAAAAGTCATCTGCACCCACTGGTGCTCCAACACCTGGTTTAGTGAGTGTAGCGTTGGGGGAGAAATTGAGTCCTTGGAATGGGGAGGAGCAAGCAGTTATGACCCTGGTCTCCTTAGGAGATCGAGAGATGGTCCAGGAAATCCCTCTGCCTGAGAACACTAAAAAGTACAGGCAGTGGGTGGCCATCAATGGAGGGAGGGTGGAGGCTCTGAGAGACACCAGAGCCAGTTTGACATCTGTCAGGTGTCAGTGGGTGTCTGAAGAA
This sequence comes from Calotriton arnoldi, assembly GCA_963921515.1. NCBI lineage: Eukaryota > Metazoa > Chordata > Amphibia > Caudata > Salamandridae > Calotriton > Calotriton arnoldi. The sequence continues at coordinate 346,422 of CAWUFW010015382.1, read as the reverse complement.
CAAGTAATTCCCGATGTGCTTCACCCTGTAATGTCAGCAGACAATTCAGTGTGCCTCTGCAAGGTGGCGCTGGTTCCCTTTGAATGGGGAGGGGTCTCAGGTTCCTTGAAGGTTGTTGTAAGTTCGTCCATGTCTGTAGACTGTCTGCTAGGGAATGACCTGGAGAGTTCCCCCTGGAAGGAGGTGGAGCGCCAGGCGCATTTGGAGATGTTGGGTCTACCTGAGTGGGCGTGTGTGAGCACTCGGTCTATGGTAGCCAGTAAAGGTATTCAAGAGAACCTGGGGCCTGAAACAGTGGCCCAGGTGCCTGCCAGGAAGAGAAGAGGCAGGGGGCATGGGACACCAGCCCCCACAGTTCCCACGGTCCAGGAGGAGGCACCCTTTGAGGGGATGCCCTGGAGCCTACGGGGGAACAAGTGGCTGAACTGGGGGACCTACCCAGGCTGACCAAATGGCAGCAGGAAGGGGGGCCCTCCAGGGAGAAATTCTGTGAGGAACAGAAGAATTGCCCTTCTCTTGTAGGTTTGCGGCAGCAGGCAGCAAACCAGGCAGCAGGTGATCGGTCGGGATCACACTTGATTTACTGGGAGAACGATCTCCTGTATAGTGAGCCAAAGGTGGCTGAGCCTGGGTCAGCCCGGGCGCTGGTGGTACCCCAGCGCTTCAGAGCCTTCCTATTAGGGTTGGCTCATGATGTACCTTTGGTGGGACATTTGGGGCAGGACAAGACCTTTGAGCGGCTTGTCACCCACTTCTACTGGCCCCAGATGCGCAAGAGTTCTGATACTCATTGCAGGACCTGTCAGATTTGTCAGGCGAGTGGTAAGAGTGGAAGGAAGCGAAAGGCTCCCCTCCAACCTTTCCCTGTAGTCAGCACACCCTTTGAGAGGGTGGGCATTGACACTGTGGGGCCTCTGGATCCCAAGACGGCCATGGGCAACAGGTTCATCCTGGTCTTGGTGGACCATGCCACCCGGTACCTGGAAGCCATCCCTCTCCGGACGGTGACAGCCCCCGTGGTGGGCCGTGCACTGATGGGGATTTTCTCCCGTGTGGGGTTCCCCAGAGAGGTGGTGTCCGACAGGGGTACTAGTTTCATATCGAGGTATATGAAATCTCTGTGGAAGGAGTGCGGTGTAACTTATAAGTCTCTCCAGAACAAATCTCTCACCTAATTACCACAGTCAAATCCGGATCCCCCAACGACCCATGCCCCCCTTCAACTCTCAAACTTATTTCCGACATCATATTCCTTAACCTAGCAAACATCTGCAACTCAATGTTCAGAACAGGCTCGTACCCTTCCATCTGGAAAAAAGCCGTCATCAAGCCCCTACTAAAAAAGAACAACCTCGATCCCACAGATACTAAAAGCTACAGACCTATTGTCTTCCATTCCCAGCAAAAATCGCCGAAAAAATCATGAACATACAGTTAGCACAATTTATCGACGAAAATAACCTACTTGACGACACCCAATTCGGCTTCAGAAAGGGCCATGGCACTGAAACAGCTCTCATCAAAGCATCCGATGAAATCAGGAAGATACTTGATGGGGGAGGTGCCGCGGTCCTTGTGCTATTGGACCTCTCAGCGGCATTCGACACGGTCGACCACGTAACTTTGATCGACCGTGTCGCCGCCATCGGCATCACACACAAAGCCAAGGACCTCCTAGCCTCCTTCCTCTCCAATTGCACCCAATCAGTGACGCTTGGAGACTTCAGCTCCCCGCCATTTGCCCTCCCATGCGGTGTCCCTCAAGGATCCTCGCTAAGTCCAACCTTGTTTAACATCTATGTGTCGGACCTGGCGAGGGTCATCAAATCATACAACATGGGCCTAACGTCATACGCCGACGACACGCAACTGGTGCTAGCGGTCCACAATGACAGAGGGGCGGTAGCTGCAAACTTCCAAGAGGGAATGCTATCCATCATTACCTGGATGGCAAACAATTGCCTCAAATTAAACTCTGACAAGACGGAGGTGATGATCTTCGGTAACCTCTCCCCCTCCTGGTCCCCCTCTTGGTGGCCAGCCAAGTTGGGATCACCCCCGTCCCCCGTCTCAAAGGCAAGAAATCTAGGTGTCATGTTCGATGACAAGCTGTCATTCATACACCACGCTAACGCAGTCGTATCGGCATCCTTCTACGTTATCAAGATGATAAAGAAACTTCTACCTTTCCTCCCAACCAGCGCTGCTAGGACTCTCATCAGCACACTAGTCATGTCCAAGGTCGATTACTGTAACGGACTATTTATCAATGCCCAAGAAAGAGTCCTAAATAAGCTACAACTAGTGCAGAATGCAGCCGCCAGACTTCTGACAGCCACCCCCAAATTCATACCTATATCCAACGTGGTACGACAGCTCCACTGGCTGCCCATCAGGAGCAGATCCAAGTTCAAGGCGCTATGTATTGCCTACAAGGCAGTCCACGACACCGGACCGGAGTTTCTAAGGAAAACTCTTTGCCCCTACAGCCCCACCAGACCTTTACGCTCATCAGCAGCAAACCTACTGATTGGTCCCCGAACCAAAAAAGCCTCCTGGGGTGACAGAACTTTTATCGTCGCCACCACCAAACTATGGAATAAGCTCTCTCTTCACATCAAGACTAGTCCCACGCTGATCACTTTTCGAAAACAACTAAAGACCTGGCTCTTTAATCAATAGCCATCCGTGCCAGCCTTCCTCTGACCGGTCCGCAGCGCCGAGACACCTAAGGGTATTTGTGCGCTTTATAAGTTGCATAAATAAATAAATAAATAAGTTCACCACACCTTACCACCCCCAGGGTAATGGTCTGGTTGAGAGGTTTAACCGGACCTTGAAGGGCATGATTATGGGTCTGGAGGAACCCATGAGGCGTAAGTGGGACGTCCTCTTGCCATGCCTGCTGTTTGTATATAGGGAGGTGCCACAGAAGTCGTTGGGGTTCAGTCCCTTTGAGCTCCTGTATGGGCACCCGGTCAGAGGACCCTTGAGTTTGGTGAAGGAGGGCTGGGAGAAGGCTCCTAGTAATCCCCCCAGGATGTATACAGCTACATGCTGGCCTTCAGGAACCAAACTAGGCGTTTCAGGCAGCTCGCTCAGGCGACCCTGGAAGCCAGCCAGGAGGATATGAAACAGTGGTACGACCAGAATGCCACTCTGGTCGAGTTTCAACCTGGGCAGAAAGTGTGGGTGATGGTGCCAGTGGAGCCTTGTGCGCTCCAGGACAAGTGGACTGGGCCTTATGAGGTGGTGGAGCGCAGGAGCGAAGTGACCTACCTGGTGGACTTACGGTCTCCTAGGAATCCTTTGAGGGTTCTCCATGTGAACCGCCTCAAACCACACTTTGAGAGGTCTGAGGTGACCATGCTCTTGGCTACAGATGACGGGGCGGAAGAGGAGAGTGAACCTCTTCCTGACCTCCTGTCAGCCAAGGAGAAGGATGGGTCAGTGGATGGGGTGTACCTCTCGCCTACCCTGACCCCAGAACAGCGGAGGGACTGTCACCAGGTATTGGGTCAGTTCACCTCCCTGTTCTCTCTGACCCCAGGAGTCACCCATTGGTGCGTCCATGATGTGGACACTGGAGACAGTCTGCCTGTAAAACAAAAATTTTACAGGGTAGCTGATAAGGTCAGGGACAGCATCAAGGAGGAGGTTTCCAAGATGCTGGCGCTAGGGGTGATTGAGCCATCCAGCAGCCCCTGGGCCAGCCCAGTGGTCCTTGAGCCAAAAGCTGCTGCGCCGGGTGCCACTCCCGAACTTCAGTTCTGTGTGGATTACCGTGGGCTCAATGCGGTCACTAAGACTGACGCGGACGCCATCCCCAGAGCTGATGAGCTCGTGGATCGGCTGGGAGCTGCCCGGTACCTCAGTACATTTGATTTGACCTCTGGGTACTGGCAGATTGCCTTGACCGAGGGGGCCAAGGAGAGGTCAGCGTTCTCAATGCCAGAGGGGCACTACCAGTTCAGGGTTATGCCCTTTGGGTTGAAGAACGCCCCTGCCACCTTCCAGAGACTGGTTAACCAGGTGCTGAGTGGGCTGGAGGAATTCAGCGCCGCTTACCTGGATGACATTGCAGTGTTCAGCTCCGGTTGGGAGGAACATTTGCAACACCTCTGTGAAGTATTGAAGGCCTTGCAGAGAGCGGGCCTAACTATCAAGGCAAGTAAGTGCCAAATAGGGCAGGGTTCCGTGGTGTACTTGGGACACCTGGTGGGGAGCGGCCAGGTGGCGCCCCTACAGGCAAAGATTGATACCATCCTGGCTTGGGAACCCCCCAAGACCCAGGCAGGAGTGAGGGCCTTTCTAGGACTCACTGGGTATTACAGACGGTTCGTGAAGGGGTATGGCACCCTCGTTGCACCCTTGACAGAACTGACGTCCAAGAAACAGCCCAAGAAGGTGGTCTGGACTGATGCCTGCCAGAGACCGCCTTTGATGCCCTGAAATCTGCCATGTGCACCGCACCCGTGTTACGGGCGCCGGATTTCTCCAGAGAGTTTATCGTGCAGACAGATGCTTCAGAGCATGGGGTGGGAGCAGTGCTCTCACAATTGAACAACGAGGGCTTGGACCAACCCGTAGCTTTCATTAGCAGAAGGCTACTTCCCAGGGAACAGAGGTGGAGTGCAATTGAAAGGGAGGCTTTTGCTGTGGTCTGGGCGCTGAAGAAGCTGAGGCCCTACTTGTTTGGGACCCACTTCTTGGTTCAGACCGACCACCGGCCCCTCAGATGGTTGATGCAGATGAGGGGTGAGAACCCAAAGCTGTTGAGGTGGTCCATCTCCCTACAGGGGATGGACTTCACGGTGGAACACCGCCCGGGAACAGAACACGCCAATGCTGATGGTCTGTCCAGATTTTTCCACCTTAGTGATGAGAACTCCCATGAGGGTGGGTAGTTCCCCCCACTTTTCGGCTGGAGGGGACGCGTGTTAGACCTGGCATATCTTGGCGTGATTACCCCTGACTTTTTGACTCTACCTCCTTTGCTTTTAGATGCTTTGGGTACTTTGCCACTGCTGATCAGTGTCAAAGTACAAGTGTTCCCTGTGTAAAGTGTAATGGTAATTGGTTGGCCATGATTGCTATGTTTGCCTTACTAGTAAAGTCCCTAGTGATGTGCACTGTGTGTGCCAGGGCTAGTAATGCAAAGGTGCGCGGAGAAGGGAACTCAGGCCTGCAGTGTAGGGCCTGCGCGCAGTTTGCTAAGTTAGCATGTTGTCCTGACAAGTGCAACCACTTGTCAGGCCTTACTTTCCCTTTTGCGTACACCGTGGGCACCCCTGTGGTAGGTCCCGGGTAACCCCTTGGCAGGGTGCAGTGTAAGTAAAAGGCAGGACATATACTGAGGTGTGTGTTATGTCCTGACAGTGAAAAACACTCCATTTCGTTTTTCACTGGTGAAAGGCCATCCTGCCCATAGGACAGAATGAGGGAGGCTGGGTATTGTGTTTGTTAGCCTAGTTTCTCATAAGTTTAAAATGGAGAGGTGAAGTTTAGTATGTATGAACTCACAGTGTCATAACACATTTTTCTATGAAAGTGGTTTTGTCACTGTGTTCAGAAGCCACTCTTTTAGAAAGTGGCTGAGTTTTGTGCTTTAAGCATTTCTGTGTGTCTCTGCTGAATGTGGATTGACTGTCTGGATCTGAAAGGGGAGAGGAGCTGGGGGAGGTCTTGACCCAGGTAGGGGTTGAGATGGCACCAGGCTGACCTGCATCTGGAGAGTAGGCGAGGAAAAGCACCGGGAGGTGAAGAGGCCTGGGTTGCGGCTATAAAACAATTGACCCATCTCCTGCTGAGTGATTAAGGATCCAGACCCCCAGTATCAAAGGGAGAAAGGTGACACTGGGAGGGAGACACCCAGAACTGATTTAGGCAGGGGTCAGGGACCCCTGAGCACAACGAACTTCAAAGACATTTAGGGGTATAACTATGAGAGCTGAGACCCCTGAACGTTGGAATAGAAATGGATTGAGACTGAAAAGGCTTGGACCCATTTCGTGGTCAAGAGGAACCTCTGCTAAGGAAGGAACAACTGAAGAGACTGCTGGGAAGGACCGACCCTTGCTTCGTGATCTGGGGCTGGTCTGCAGTTTGCTGTTTTAACCAAGGAAGAGGCTGTTGGGACTGTGCTTTGTGCGCTGGGTCCCCCTGCTTGAAGAAGACTGTGCTTTGTGCTGTGTCTTGTTACCCCAAGAGCCCGAGGTGAGCTGGCTCCCTGTTTGGAAACACAGGAACATAAAAGTTTCCGGAGAAGTTTCAAGGGACGCGGTGGGCGCGTGTTGTGGCAGCTTGAGACCCTCTGAATGTGTGCCCTGTGATCTTGGACACACGGAGGAGAAGTGAGACTCGGACGCACTGGGTGCGTGTCGTGGTGCACAGGAGGTGTTGGTGAAGAGCGCCTGGTCAACGTGTGCACCGAAGGTGAAGTGAGTCTTGGACGCGCTGGGTGCGTGTCATGGTGCACAGCAGGCGTTGGTGAAGAGCGCCTAGTCAGCGTGTGCATCGGAGGTGACGTGAGACTCGGACGCGCAGGGTGCGTGTCGTGGTGCACCGCAGGCGCTGGTGAAGAGCGCCTGGTCAGCGGGTGCATCAGAGGTGAAGGGAGTCTCGGACGCGCAGGGTGCGTGTTGTGGTGCACAGGAGGCGTTGGTGAGGAGCGCCTGGTCAACGTGTGCATCAGAAGTGGAGTGAGTCTCGGACGCGCAGGGTGCGTGTCGGGGTGCACCGGAGGCACTGGTGAAGAGCACCTGGTCTTCGAGTGCACCAGAGGGGAAGTGAGGCTCGGACACAGTGTGCGTGTCGGGGTGCGGCCAAAGGCGTTGGTGAAGAGCGCCTGGATATCGGGGCACCGGAGTTGGAGTAAGTCTCAGTGAAGCAGTGTGGGTGCTTTGGTGCAACCTGGGACTGTGGAGGTGATCAGCTGATCATCGAGTGCACCGGAAGAAAGTGAGTCTCTGCAGCGCGGTGTGCGTGTCTTGGTGCCAACTGAGACCGCAGGAAGGAGTGCCTGGTGAACGTGCACTCGGAGTCGACGTGAAGTCCAATCAGCGTTGTGTGTGTGGCTTCGTACCAGAGGAGACCCGGAGGGTGCTGTGGTGAACGTGCACCCGGAGTAACGTAATCTCAGGGGCGCGGGGTACGTGTGCCCTGTGGCCGCCTGAGAACTTCCTAGCAGTCGCGGCCCGGACCGGCAGCCCCGGAGGAGCTGAACTGCCAGGCCGAGCCGCTGTGGCCCATTGAGAAAGTTCTACACGGAAGGCCCAGTTCGCTGAAGGGGGAGAGGAGAGTGGGGTCGCGCCCCCCAGGTAACGTGGATCACTGCCTGGGCGGGGTGCGGGCTCAGAGGGACACTCTCTCGGCCTCTCAGTCCTTCTGGCGACGTGAGCCTTTGCTTCGGCTCCGATTGGGGCCCGTACTGCGTTCAGGAGTGGCAGTACTGGGGCCAGAGTGAGAAGCTGTACTTTATGTCATCGTTGATACGTGTGCGGGGCAACTGTTATCGAAGAGGCTGACTGTCGTAATACACATTGCCAATATTGCTGCTAACGAACTGCCGGACTGTCTTATGACGCCTGACATTATTTCTGCATAACGAAGTACACGATTGTAGCGCTACGCATTGCATTATTTCTCCATTGCAAAGTACAGGATTGTAGCGGCCCGCATTGCATTATTTCTTCATTGCAAAGTACATGATTGTAGCTACGCATTGCATTATTCCTTCATTGCAAAGTACATGATTGTAGCAGCGCGCATTGCCTTATTTCTTCATTGCAAAGTACGTGATTGGGGTGTGACGGACTGCATTATTCCTTCATTGCGCAGTACATGATTGTAGCAGTACGCATTGCATTATTTCTCCCATTGCCAGGTACCGGGGTGTATCGTTACGCATTGTATTATTTCTCCTTTGCCCAGCACAGGATTGTATCGTTACGCAGCGCACTATTGTTTGTCCATTGCAACGTGTGTGATTCTAGCATTGCGACCAGCATAGCATTTTGAAAGCGGTGGTTGGGATTTGAACCTACCAGCCAGCCGGAACGAATATTACCCTTTATTATATGCTGGCTTATGTATTGTGTGGTCTGATCGTATATCTTTTTACATAAAGTTTATACTCGTTTTATCAAACTCATGTGGAGTCCGTTTGTGGTGTCACCAGGGGGTTGTTGTGAGTGTGGTTGCACATACTGTACACTCGTGCCTTGGAGATAGGCCTGGCTGCTCGTGCCAAGCTACTAAGGGGGTGAGCAGGGCTATCTCAAACGGTGTCCTTACTTGGCCTAACGTTGAGTGAGGAGTCCCGGGTCTCGCATTTGGTGACAGTGGTGTGGGACGGGGACTCCGGCTTCCAACACCCTCCATTCAAAACAGCTATAATTTCACAGCACAGAATGTCTGCGGACACACTAGCCTAGCCACCTCGATTAAGTCCCTCTTTATTTCTTCCACTAGTCTCTGTCTGCCTAATGTGATGAGGTTGTTCCCCCCAAGTGGATCACAATAGCATCCAGCTTCTCTTTCATTGCAAGAGCCCTGATCACCACTGGCAGCAAGTGGAGCCCATCTCATCTCAGGGTTTTCCATCCAGACCGGCTTTGTACATCCCTCTGTATTGTTTTAGTGACTCTGCCCAATGATGGGCCATTAAAATGTATGAGTGCCCCAGCAGTCAAACCGTCTGTGTACGATCCAGGACCCCTGTGGGTAAACCTCTCGATTGCTTCCTACCCCAAGCCATGTGATGCCACCTTTGTGGCTGCCCCTGTACAAAAGGGCGTTCTTTGCGTCCACCGTGATTGTAACCTGCTCAGGAATGTCTCTCCCCAGTGTGTGAACAAAGGGGAGCCACCCGGAGGCTTTAATTGTGCATAGTCCCACATGAGGCAGTCAGGGCAATATTCTGCAGTGGACTGCAATCAATGCAGGACTGCTTACCTCTGGCTTCCTGATCGGTTTTTGTTCGTCTGAGCCTTAGCTTCATGCGACCCCCCACTCATGCATAGGTTGCACAATCATCGGCAGGACCTACCCGCTTCAGTCCTCGAGGACTTGCGCTGTTTCTGCATCAGGGTTATTCTAGTGAACCCAGGAAAAGCACCTAAACCAGACTGTAAACAGTGCCTCCTGCACACATCCTCCATACAGCACCTTCACAAGGACTGCACCCATGCTTTCTGTACAGCACCTTCATCAGGACTGGGCTCGTGCTTTCTGTACAGCACCTTCATCAGGACTGGACCCGTGCTTTCTGTACAGCACCTTCATCAGGACTGGGCTCGTGCTTTCTGTACAGCACCTTCACCGGGACTGGACCCGTGCTTTCTGTACAGCACCTTCACCAGGACTGGACCCGTGCTTTCTGTACAGCACCTTCATCAGGACTGGGCTCGTGCTTTCTGTACAGCACCTTCACCAGGACTGGACCCGTGCTTTCTGTACAGCACCTTCATCAGGACTGGACCCGTGCTTTCTGCTTAGCACCCTCACCAGGACTGCACCCATGCTTTCTGTACAGCACCTTCATCAGGACTGGGCTCGTGCTTTCTGCTTAGCACCTTCATCAGGACTGCACCCATGCTTTCTGCTTAGCACCTTCACCAGGACTGCACCCGTGCTTTCTGTACAGCACATTCACCAGGACTGGACCCGTGCTTTCTGCTTAGCACCTTCACAAGGACTGCACCCATGCTTTCTGCTTAGCACCTTCACCAGGACTGGGCTCGTGCTTTCTGTACAGCACCTTCATCAGGACTGGGCTCGTGCTTTCTGCTTAGCACCTTCACGAGGACTGGGCTCGTGCTTTCTGTACAGCACCTTCATCAGGACTGGGCTCGTGCTTTCTGTACAGCACCTTCACCAGGACTGGACCCGTGGTTTCTGTACAGCACCTTCATCAGGACTGGGCTCGTGCTTTCTGTACAGCACCTTCATCAGGACTGGGCTCGTGCTTTCTGCTTAGCACCTTCATCAGGACTGGGCTCGTGCTTTCTGTACAGCACCTTCACCAGGACTGGACCCGTGCTTTCTGTACAGCACCTTCATCAGGACTGGGCTCGTGCTTTCTGTACAGCACCTTCATCAGGACTGGGCTCGTGCTTTCTGTACAGCACCTTCATCAGGACTGGGCTTGTGCTTTCTGTACAGCACCTTCATCAGGACTGGGCTCGTGCTTTCTGTACAGCACCTTCACCAGGACTGCACCCATGCTTTCTGTACAGCACCTTCATCAGGACTGGGCTCGTGCTTTCTGCTTAGCACCTTCATCAGGACTGCACCCATGCTTTCTGCTTAGCACCTTCACCAGGACTGCACCCATGCTTTCTGTACAGCACCTTCACCAGGACTGGACCTGTGCTTTCTGCTTAGCACCTTCACAAGGACTGCACCCATGCTTTCTGCTTAGCACCTACACAAGGACTGCACCCATGCTTTCTGCTTAGCACCTTCACAAGGACTGCACCCATGCTTTCTGCTTAGCACCTTCACAAGGACTGCACCCATGCTTTCTGCTTAGCACCTTCACCAGGACTGGGCTCGTGCTTTCTGTACAGCACCTTCATCAGGACTGGGCTCGTGCTTTCTGCTTAGCACCTTCACCAGGACTGGGCTCGTGCTTTCTGTACAGCACCTTCATCAGGACTGGGCTCGTGCTTTCTGTACAGCACCTTCACCAGGACTGGACCCGTGCTTTCTGTACAGCACCTTCATCAGGACTGGGCTCGTGCTTTCTGTACAGCACCTTCATCAGGACTGGGCTCGTGCTTTCTGCTTAGCACCTTCATCAGGACTGGGCTCGTGCTTTCTGTACAGCACCTTCACCAGGACTGGACCCGTGCTTTCTGTACAGCACCTTCATCAGGACTGGGCTCGTGCTTTCTGTACAGCACCTTCATCAGGACTGGGCTCGTGCTTTCTGTACAGCACCTTCATCAGGACTGGGCTTGTGCTTTCTGTACAGCACCTTCATCAGGACTGGGGTCGTGCTTTCTGTACAGCACCTTCACCAGGACTGCACCCATGCTTTCTGTACAGCACCTTCATCAGGACTGGGCTCGTGCTTTCTGCTTAGCACCTTCATCAGGACTGCACCCATGCTTTCTGCTTAGCACCTTCACCAGGACTGCACCCATGCTTTCTGTACAGCACCTTCACCAGGACTGGACCCGTGCTTTCTGCTTAGCACCTTCACAAGGACTGCACCCATGCTTTCTGCTTAGCACCTACACAAGGACTGCACCCATGCTTTCTGCTTAGCACCTTCACAAGGACTGCACCCATGCTTTCTGCTTAGCACCTTCACAAGGACTGCACCCATGCTTTCTGCTTAGCACCTTCACCAGGACTGGGCTCGTGCTTTCTGTACAGCACCTTCATCAGGACTGGGCTCGTGCTTTCTGCTTAGCACCTTCACCAGGACTGGGCTCGTGCTTTCTGTACAGCACCTTCATCAGGACTGGGCTCGTGCTTTCTGTACAGCACCTTCACCAGGACTGGACCCGTGCTTTCTGTACAGCACCTTCATCAGGACTGGGCTTGTGCTTTCTGTACAGCACCTTCATCAGGACTGGGCTCGTGCTTTCTGCTTAGCACCTTCATCAGGACTGAGCTCGTGCTTTCAGTACAGCACCTTCATCAGGACTGGGCTCGTGCTTTCTGCTTAGCACCTTCATCAGGACTGGGCTTGTGCTTTCTGTACAGCACCTTCACCAGGACTGGACCCGTGCTTTCTGTACAGCACCTTCATCAGGACTGGGCTCGTGCTTTCTGTACAGCACCTTCACCAGGACTGGGCTCGTGCTTTCTGTACAGCACCTTCATCAGGACTGGGCTCGTGCTTTCTGTACAGCACCTTCACCAGGACTGGACCCGTGCTTTCTGTACAGCACCTTCATCAGGACTGGGCTCGTGCTTTCTGTACAGCACCTTCATCAGGACTGGGCTCGTGCTTTCTGCTTAGCACCTTCATCAGGACTGGGCTCGTGCTTTCTGTACAGCACCTTCATCAGGACTGGGCTCGTGCTTTCTGCTTAGCACCTTCATCAGGACTGGGCTTGTGCTTTCTGTACAGCACCTTCACCAGGACTGGACCGGTGCTTTCTGTACAGCACCTTCATCAGGACTGGGCTCGTGCTTTCTGTACAGCACCTTCATCAGGACTGGGCTCGTGCTTTCTGTACAGCACCTTCATCAGGACTGGGCTCGTGCTTTCTGCTTAGCACCTTCACCAGGACTGGACCCGTGCTTTCTGTACAGCACCTTCACCAGGACTGGACCCGTGCTTTCTGTACAGCACCTTCATCAGGACTGGGCTCGTGCTTTCTGTACAGCACCTTCATCAGGACTGGGCTCGTGCTTTCTGTACAGCACCTTCATCAGGACTGGGCTCGTGCTTTCTGCTTAGCACCTTCACCAGGACTGGACCCGTGCTTTCTGTACAGCACCTTCACCAGGACTGGGCTTGTGCTTTCTGCTTAGCACCTTCACAAGGACTGCACCCATGCTTTCTGCTTAGCACCTTCACAAGGACTGCACCCATGCTTTCTGCTTAGCACCTTCACCAGGACTGGACCCGTGCTTTCTGTACAGCACCTTCATCAGGACTGGGCTCGTGCTTTCTGTACAGCACCTTCATCGGGACTGGGCTCGTGCTTTCTGTACAGCACCTTCATCAGGACTGGGCTCGTGCTTTCTGCTTAGCACCTTCACCAGGACTGGACCCGTGCTTTCTGTGCAGCACCTTCACCAGGACTGGGCTCGTGCTTTCTGTACAGCACCTTCATCAGGACTGGGCTCGTGCTTTCTGTACAGCACCTTCACCAGGACTGGACCCGTGCTTTCTGTACAGCACCTTCATCAGGACTGGGCTCGTGCTTTCTGTACAGCACCTTCATCAGGACTGGGCTCGTGCTTTCTGCTTAGCACCTTCACCAGGACTGGACCCTTGCTTTCTGTACAGCACCTTCACCAGGACTGGACCCGTGCTTTCTGTACAGCACCTTCACCAGGACTGGACCCGTGCTTTCTGTACAGCACCTTCACCAGGACTGGACCCGTGCTTTCTGTACAGCACCTTCATCAGGACTGGGCTCGTGCTTTCTGTACAGCACCTTCACCAGGACTGGACCCGTGCTTTCTGTACAGCACCTTCATAAGGACTGGGCTCGTGCTTTCTGTACAGCACCTTCACCAGGACTGGACCCGTGCTTTCTGTACAGCACCTTCATCAGGACTGGGCTTGTGCTTTCTGTACAGCACCTTCATCAGGACTGGGGTCGTGCTTTCTGTACAGCACCTTCATCAGGACTGGGCTCGTGCTTTCTGTACAGCACCTTCATCAGGACTGGGCTTGTGCTTTCTGTACAGCACCTTCATCAGGACTGGGCTCGTGCTTTCTGTACAGCACCTTCACCAGGACTGCACCCATGCTTTCTGTACAGCACCTTCATCAGGACTGGGCTCGTGCTTTCTGCTTAGCACCTTCATCAGGACTGCACCCATGCTTTCTGCTTAGCACCTTCACCAGGACTGCACCCATGCTTTCTGTACAGCACCTTCACCAGGACTGGACCTGTGCTTTCTGCTTAGCACCTTCACAAGGACTGCACCCATGCTTTCTGCTTAGCACCTACACAAGGACTGCACCCATGCTTTCTGCTTAGCACCTTCACAAGGACTGCACCCATGCTTTCTGCTTAGCACCTTCACAAGGACTGCACCCATGCTTTCTGCTTAGCACCTTCACCAGGACTGGGCTCGTGCTTTCTGTACAGCACCTTCATCAGGACTGGGCTCGTGCTTTCTGCTTAGCACCTTCACCAGGACTGGGCTCGTGCTTTCTGTACAGCACCTTCATCAGGACTGGGCTCGTGCTTTCTGTACAGCACCTTCACCAGGACTGGACCCGTGCTTTCTGTACAGCACCTTCATCAGGACTGGGCTCGTGCTTTCTGTACAGCACCTTCATCAGGACTGGGCTCGTGCTTTCTGCTTAGCACCTTCATCAGGACTGGGCTCGTGCTTTCTGTACAGCACCTTCACCAGGACTGGACCCGTGCTTTCTGTACAGCACCTTCATCAGGACTGGGCTCGTGCTTTCTGTACAGCACCTTCATCAGGACTGGGCTCGTGCTTTCTGTACAGCACCTTCATCAGGACTGGGCTTGTGCTTTCTGTACAGCACCTTCATCAGGACTGGGGTCGTGCTTTCTGTACAGCACCTTCACCAGGACTGCACCCATGCTTTCTGTACAGCACCTTCATCAGGACTGGGCTCGTGCTTTCTGCTTAGCACCTTCATCAGGACTGCACCCATGCTTTCTGCTTAGCACCTTCACCAGGACTGCACCCATGCTTTCTGTACAGCACCTTCACCAGGACTGGACCCGTGCTTTCTGCTTAGCACCTTCACAAGGACTGCACCCATGCTTTCTGCTTAGCACCTACACAAGGACTGCACCCATGCTTTCTGCTTAGCACCTTCACAAGGACTGCACCCATGCTTTCTGCTTAGCACCTTCACAAGGACTGCACCCATGCTTTCTGCTTAGCACCTTCACCAGGACTGGGCTCGTGCTTTCTGTACAGCACCTTCATCAGGACTGGGCTCGTGCTTTCTGCTTAGCACCTTCACCAGGACTGGGCTCGTGCTTTCTGTACAGCACCTTCATCAGGACTGGGCTCGTGCTTTCTGTACAGCACCTTCACCAGGACTGGACCCGTGCTTTCTGTACAGCACCTTCATCAGGACTGGGCTTGTGCTTTCTGTACAGCACCTTCATCAGGACTGGGCTCGTGCTTTCTGCTTAGCACCTTCATCAGGACTGAGCTCGTGCTTTCAGTACAGCACCTTCATCAGGACTGGGCTCGTGCTTTCTGCTTAGCACCTTCATCAGGACTGGGCTTGTGCTTTCTGTACAGCACCTTCACCAGGACTGGACCCGTGCTTTCTGTACAGCACCTTCATCAGGACTGGGCTCGTGCTTTCTGTACAGCACCTTCACCAGGACTGGGCTCGTGCTTTCTGTACAGCACCTTCATCAGGACTGGGCTCGTGCTTTCTGTACAGCACCTTCACCAGGACTGGACCCGTGCTTTCTGTACAGCACCTTCATCAGGACTGGGCTCGTGCTTTCTGTACAGCACCTTCATCAGGACTGGGCTCGTGCTTTCTGCTTAGCACCTTCATCAGGACTGGGCTCGTGCTTTCTGTACAGCACCTTCATCAGGACTGGGCTCGTGCTTTCTGCTTAGCACCTTCATCAGGACTGGGCTTGTGCTTTCTGTACAGCACCTTCACCAGGACTGGACCGGTGCTTTCTGTACAGCACCTTCATCAGGACTGGGCTCGTGCTTTCTGTACAGCACCTTCATCAGGACTGGGCTCGTGCTTTCTGTACAGCACCTTCATCAGGACTGGGCTCGTGCTTTCTGCTTAGCACCTTCACCAGGACTGGACCCGTGCTTTCTGTACAGCACCTTCACCAGGACTGGACCCGTGCTTTCTGTACAGCACCTTCATCAGGACTGGGCTCGTGCTTTCTGTACAGCACCTTCATCAGGACTGGGCTCGTGCTTTCTGTACAGCACCTTCATCAGGACTGGGCTCGTGCTTTCTGCTTAGCACCTTCACCAGGACTGGACCCGTGCTTTCTGTACAGCACCTTCACCAGGACTGGGCTTGTGCTTTCTGCTTAGCACCTTCACAAGGACTGCACCCATGCTTTCTGCTTAGCACCTTCACAAGGACTGCACCCATGCTTTCTGCTTAGCACCTTCACCAGGACTGGACCCGTGCTTTCTGTACAGCACCTTCATCAGGACTGGGCTCGTGCTTTCTGTACAGCACCTTCATCGGGACTGGGCTCGTGCTTTCTGTACAGCACCTTCATCAGGACTGGGCTCGTGCTTTCTGCTTAGCACCTTCACCAGGACTGGACCCGTGCTTTCTGTGCAGCACCTTCACCAGGACTGGGCTCGTGCTTTCTGTACAGCACCTTCATCAGGACTGGGCTCGTGCTTTCTGTACAGCACCTTCACCAGGACTGGACCCGTGCTTTCTGTACAGCACCTTCATCAGGACTGGGCTCGTGCTTTCTGTACAGCACCTTCATCAGGACTGGGCTCGTGCTTTCTGCTTAGCACCTTCACCAGGACTGGACCCTTGCTTTCTGTACAGCACCTTCACCAGGACTGGACCCGTGCTTTCTGTACAGCACCTTCACCAGGACTGGACCCGTGCTTTCTGTACAGCACCTTCACCAGGACTGGACCCGTGCTTTCTGTACAGCACCTTCATCAGGACTGGGCTCGTGCTTTCTGTACAGCACCTTCACCAGGACTGGACCCGTGCTTTCTGTACAGCACCTTCATAAGGACTGGGCTCGTGCTTTCTGTACAGCACCTTCACCAGGACTGGACCCGTGCTTTCTGTACAGCACCTTCATCAGGACTGGGCTTGTGCTTTCTGTACAGCACCTTCATCAGGACTGGGGTCGTGCTTTCTGTACAGCACCTTCACCAGGACTGCACCCATGCTTTCTGTACAGCACCTTCATCAGGACTGGGCTCGTGCTTTCTGCTTAGCACCTTCATCAGGACTGCACCCATGCTTTCTGCTTAGCACCTTCACCAGGACTGCACCCATGCTTTCTGTACAGCACCTTCACCAGGACTGGACCCGTGCTTTCTGCTTAGCACCTTCACAAGGACTGCACCCATGCTTTCTGCTTAGCACCTACACAAGGACTGCACCCATGCTTTCTGCTTAGCACCTTCACAAGGACTGCACCCATGCTTTCTGCTTAGCACCTTCACAAGGACTGCACCCATGCTTTCTGCTTAGCACCTTCACCAGGACTGGGCTCGTGCTTTCTGTACAGCACCTTCATCAGGACTGGGCTCGTGCTTTCTGCTTAGCAACTTCACCAGGACTGGGCTCGTGCTTTCTGTACAGCACCTTCATCAGGCCTGGGCTCGTGCTTTCTGTACAGCACCTTCACCAGGACTGGACCCGTGCTTTCTGTACAGCACCTTCATCAGGACTGGGCTTGTGCTTTCTGTACAGCACCTTCATCAGGACTGGGCTCGTGCTTTCTGCTTAGCACCTTCATCAGGACTGGGCTCGTGCTTTCTGTACAGCACCTTCATCAGGACTGGGCTCGTGCTTTCTGCTTAGCACCTTCATCAGGACTGGGCTTGTGCTTTCTGTACAGCACCTTCACCAGGACTGGACCCGTGCTTTCTGTACAGCACCTTCATCAGGACTGGGCTCGTGCTTTCTGTACAGCACCTTCACCAGGACTGGGCTCGTGCTTTCTGTACAGCACCTTCATCAGGACTGGGCTCGTGCTTTCTGTACAGCACCTTCACCAGGACTGGACCCGTGCTTTCTGTACAGCACCTTCATCAGGACTGGGCTCGTGCTTTCTGTACAGCACCTTCATCAGGACTGGGCTCGTGCTTTCTGCTTAGCACCTTCATCAGGACTGGGCTCGTGCTTTCTGTACAGCACCTTCATCAGGACTGGGCTCGTGCTTTCTGCTTAGCACCTTCATCAGGACTGGGCTTGTGCTTTCTGTACAGCACCTTCACCAGGACTGGACCCGTGCTTTCTGTACAGCACCTTCATCAGGACTGGGCTCGTGCTTTCTGTACAGCACCTTCATCAGGACTGGGCTCGTGCTTTCTGTACAGCACCTTCATCAGGACTGGGCTCGTGCTTTCTGCTTAGCACCTTCACCAGGACTGGACCCGTGCTTTCTGTACAGCACCTTCACCAGGACTGGACCCGTGCTTTCTGTACAGCACCTTCATCAGGACTGGGCTCGTGCTTTCTGTACAGCACCTTCATCAGGACTGGGCTCGTGCTTTCTGTACAGCACCTTCATCAGGACTGGGCTTGTGCTTTCTGCTTAGCACCTTCACCAGGACTGGACCCGTGCTTTCTGTACAGCACCTTCACCAGGACTGGGCTTGTGCTTTCTGCTTAGCACCTTCACAAGGACTGCACCCATGCTTTCTGCTTAGCACCTTCACAAGGACTGCACCCATGCTTTCTGCTTAGCACCTTCACCAGGACTGGACCCGTGCTTTCTGTACAGCACCTTCATCGGGACTGGGCTCGTGCTTTCTGTACAGCACCTTCATCAGGACTGGGCTCGTGGTTTCTGCTTAGCACCTTCACCAGGACTGGACCCGTGCTTTCTGTGCAGCACCTTCACCAGGACTGGGCTCGTGCTTTCTGTACAGCACCTTCATCAGGACTGGGCTCGTGCTTTCTGTACAGCACCTTCACCAGGACTGGACCCGTGCTTTCTGTACAGCACCTTCATCAGGACTGGGCTCGTGCTTTCTGTACAGCACCTTCATCAGGACTGGGCTCGTGCTTTCTGCTTAGCACCTTCACCAGGACTGGACCCGTGCTTTCTGTACAGCACCTTCACCAGGACTGGACCCGTGCTTTCTGTACAGCACCTTCACCAGGACTGGACCCGTGCTTTCTGTACAGCACCTTCACCAGGACTGGACCCGTGCTTTCTGTACAGCACCTTCATCAGGACTGGGCTCGTGCTTTCTGTACAGCACCTTCACCAGGACTGGACCCGTGCTTTCTGTACAGCACCTTCATAAGGACTGGGCTCGTGCTTTCTGTACAGCACCTTCACCAGGACTGGACCCGTGCTTTCTGTACAGCACCTTCATCAGGACTGGGCTCGTGCTTTCTGTACAACACCTTCACCAGGACTGGACCCTCGCCTTCTGTACAGCACCTGCACCAGGAGTTTACTGGTGGCCCCTGTATAGACCCTGCACCAGTCTAGGCCAGTGCCTCCTTAGGGCACCTACATCCGTACTGCAAGATCTCCAACCCAAGCACTAATTTACAGGATTTTGGCGTAGGGCAGCGCAGCAAGTCAGCCTGCTGCTCTGCCCTACGCTAATGTGAAAGGGAAGGAATGTACCATATTTATGCAATACAGTGCATTTCTGTCCTTTCTCCCCAGGCTGGTGCCATTTTGTCAGCCTAGCGCCAACGTAGGCACCCTTGCACCATGGTGCAAGGGTGCGTCCATTGCCTGCAGGATTGTTTTGTGCAGGAAGGAGCACCTTTCTGTACTGAAACAATCTTAAGAGGCTTTTCACACTTTCAATCAGTGCTGCAGAATGCAGCACACATAGAAAGAGGAAAAAACAATAAAGATATTTCTCCTCGTAGCGCTTCACCTCAGGAGGCGTAAGGATATGGCGCTTTCCCAGGTTTACATGATTTTGACAATCTGGGGCAGCGTCAAAATCCATGGGTGTTGCGTGGGAAAACCCACTGCAGTGCCCATGGAACGCCTCCTGGGCGCAGAGTAAGGCGATGCAGCGATTTGTGCTGCGTCGCCTTACTCAAGATTATGAGGCCACTCAAAGCCACGCACTGTGTTTTTGCGTGGCTTTATTAATCTGAATCAGATCCCTGCGTCACACATGTGCCACTTTACGTGGTGCAAAAGTGACACAAGGCTCTCATAACCCCCCAGTGTGTGCGCACCTTGCATTGCACTTACACCACAGTACCCCATAGAACACCTGGTTTGGTCCTTTATTAACAGCATATGCAGGCATCATTATCATATGACAGCTTCGAGGCACATGGCCTTCCAGGCACAAGGATTGTGTCAGTGCCCTCTCCAGAGCGCCGACACACACCTCTGGTCCCCCTCACCCACCCAGCTCCCCACAGTCGCTAAATCACCAGCATTCAAGGGCAGGGTACTACAATCACAAACCCCTGTTGTTTTATGTTCATTATGCTGACATTGTTTTCACATCCAGAATCTCCCAGTACGCAGGAGAAAGGGCGGATAAATAACTCAGGCCCTGCTCCACAGAGTGGACGCCATGATCCAAGATGGCTGCCGTCCATGGACTCTGCCTCACTCTGAAGCTTTTATTGCTGCCGCCTTCCTGCGGCTCTTGAGTTATTCTGGCTTATTGGAGTTCTGCGGGTGTCTATTTATTCTCCTGATCGATAGCTGCTGATTGTGTCCTCGTGCGTGAAGTGGTTTCACCCCAGCTTCTGGTTCTCTGATGTTATAAAAGCTGCTCTCTAAGTGTGTCCGGGTTATTAGGGTGAGGGTAATGAACATTTTATTTCCTCATTGCCATAGGCTCCTCGTCTGATTTCTAAGCCCCGTGTGAGATTTACCCACACACAGTGCATCTGGAGCTGAGTGAAACTGTGTGAATTTTATGTAGATGTAGAAACAGGAGGGGCATTGACACTCAGGATTCCCACAAAATATGAGATAGTCAAAGAATCATCCGGAGCGGGGATATAACTGGCAGATATTATATGCAAACATAAAGGCACTACACAGCAGGCAGAGTCTGGCCTCATACATGGCTCCTGCACTGACTGCTCACCTGTGAGCCATGCAAAGGTCTGGCATGTACCTGAGAACCATTAAAATCAAAGAGAAGCAAAATCCCCCCCTCACCCCACACCCCCTCCTCAGAGTGCTGGGGAAGGCTTCCAGTGCATATGCTCCTTCTTCTTCTAACATCCATTGACATAGTGGTCATGCCTCCAACAGGTTCCCCAATATCCCAAGCCCATTGTGTTTCAATGCCCTTTGACCTATGTCCTCCTCTCCTCCTATCACCATCTCTTGCTGCTCTCTACTCCAGGGCAGGAGGAACGCGTGTGACTAATCTGACAAGGCCAGTGTAGTTGGGATCACCAAAATGAAACCAGGGACAAAGACTCTCCTCTGTCTACACTGCACATCCTCACTTTGGAAACACCACACAGGTGAGGTTTGGAGACTTTGGGCCAGATGTACGACCTGCCAAATAGCGCATTTGCGAGGCGCTATTTGCCATGTACAACAGAGTGTTTAACACTGTTTGCGATTCCCAATGGGGTCGTAAATTGCGAGGCTCATGAATATTAATGAGCCTCTCGCAATTGGCAAGCCCATTGGGAATGACAGGCCCTCCCAGGGATGGTGGCCTGCTGGGCTCAGCAGACCACCATGTCTGGGTCTGCTTTTATATAAAGCAGCTTTTTTTTTTTAAATGCAGCCTGTTTTCCTTAAAGGAAAACGGGATGCATTTTTTTAAAAAAATGAAACGTTTTCGTTTCATTTTTTAAGGGCAGGCAGTGGTCCCTGGGACCACTGCCTCTCCTTAAAAAATAATATTTCATGCATTTGCAAAGGGGAAGGGGTCCCCTGGGGACCAATTCCCATTTGCAAATGCATTACCACCTACTTGAAGTGGGTGGTAATTTGCGAGTGTTCTGCGACCGCAATTGCGGTTGCAAAACATTGGTACATAGCTTTGCAGTCACTATTAGGAAGGGAACGCCCCTTCCTAATAGCGAGTCGCAAAACAGTATTTTGCGAGTCGCAATTTATTTGCAACTCGCAAAATACTGTTTGTACATAGGCCCATGCTTTTTAGCATGCGCAAACAGGTCTAAGACCCGTTTGCGCAAGCTAAAAAGCGTTGTACATCTGGCCTATTCAGAGTCAGTGTGATACTGTCTGCAAGACTGCTATGCACACCCTTGCAGCCGTAGGTGTTTCCCATCTGAAATTTATAGTTGTAAAGTCCATGGGGGGACCCAGTTATCGGCCGTGGGCCTGACCTAGACCCCCACCACCACCTAGACCACCACCACCACCTAGACCACCACCACCACCTAGACCACCACCACCACCTAGACCACCACCACTAAAAAAGGAAAAGGAAGACACCCGAAGGCATCTGCCAACTCATTCACTTCCATTATGGGACCGCAATGCTCAAATATGAATTTACCTTACATAAATGAAAAGAGGAGGCGTTTGGCAAAATAGGAACAAGTTGTTTTAATTAAACGCAGTGGCCTGCAGAGAGTCGACAGAGTTGCATCTAAAGAAAGTCTCTTGCTGTACAAAGTTTCGGCCAACAATATATACATCTCGTGAGGTACAATAAAACAATTCTGCATTCTTGAAAAAGCATCTCTGTCATAAATAGCAATTTTGGTAATCTGATAAAGGGGCAGATATGGCTCTCGACTTTGGGGAGAGATAGTGTGTAAGTGTCCAGATGTCTAGTGTGAGGAGCATGTGATCACTACATGTACTACATGTGGCATCTATCTTGTGGTATTTTTGGGGAATGCGCGCCTCTGGCCAAATGGGTTTTATTGGGACCAATTTCCTCGACCTGTTTGTGGGGCAACTCTCTATCTGTGGGATCGATCAGGGTTTTACCCATGTGCCTGTTTGTCTTTGGGCTAAGCAAAACCCCACCTGTGACCTGTCACTCGATAAGCATGGGTTGGGGTCGCAGGGCCTGTCTGACCACGTATCTCTGACTCGGGGTTGATGGGGAGGTCAGCTTGGGTGAATCTGACAGCAATGGTGTGAGTTCGCTAGAACTCCTAGGAATAATGTGGCAGCCATTGATGTCATTTTTTCCGACATCCTCAGGATTGTCCCTACAGTTACCATAGCGTACATTGATATTGTCTTTACGGATTTTGACATTGTTATGCATATCTCGATCATGGCGTACATTGACATTTTTCACTGGTTTCAACATTATTATGCGTGCATGGATTATGACATACTTGTCATTGTTTCTATCGGTATCGCACTGTTGCGCGGGCATGATTTATGGCATTCTTGACATTGCATTTATGGGTATTGACATTGTTATGTAGGCACAGGTTATGGCATACGTTGACGTTGCTTTTATTGGTATTGCCGTTGTCGGGCCTGCACACATCACAGCATACTTCGACATCATATTCACCCATCCTAGCAACCGCACTGCAGAGCTGTGCAAAACTCTACTGCAGAGTTCATTTTATTTATTTATTTTGGTTTTGTTAAGTGCTGACATTCACCAAACTGTATCTTGGTTCTGGATTGTTAGGTTAACAGAGGGGCAGGTAACCAATGAACCAGACCTCACCCTAATTATTTACCAGGGAGCAGATATGTTTTCAAGACTTTCCTAAAATTCGTAATTGTGGTGAAGCTCTTTCATTTGGCTGGTAGCGCATTAAAGTGTTTTGCTGCAGCTACAGAGAAATTAAATGTGAAATCAAGCCTAATGGTCTAGTCTGATTTTATATTACTATTTTGAAAATGTCCTGCCTAAGCCAAGGATGCCTTTCTGCCAGTGTTCAGTTTCACCTGACTGTGAATGGCTCCACTGTGCTGAGATGCAAATTGTTCTCATACAGGGGCAAAGGGCTTGGTTGTGGAAAGGTGATTTTCCTTCCTGAGCAGGATGGTCTGGGGCCAGTGCCCAGCCCCTTGCATGTTTTCAAAGAGTGCCTACCCTCTCACTGGCAGATGGTGTGCACACCGAGGCCTGCTTCACTTTTGTCTTGCTAGTCAGTTTGGCTCAAACCCAGTGGGAGGGTGGAGCTTTTCCAGAACTGATTTTGAGTGACCACAAGGGAGGTTTTATACTTTATCACAGCCACACCTTAAGGGCCAAATTATCAGTCTGGTGGTCCAAAGACCGCCAGTCCCATGGTGGAGCAGCAGTCCAGCCACCGCCGCACCTGCGGTCCGCCGGCCCATCTCAAAATTGGGCTGTCGGACCTGGGACTGCCGCCAGGTAAACGTTCCCTGGAAGTGGCGCAGCGGTCCGAGGCCGCAATATGCTTGTCCCACGCGGTACCCCCAAGCATCTTAGGAGTTTCCTCTCTGCCAGCGGTGACATGAAGGTTTCTACTCCATGTTAACCCTGGTGTAGAGAAAACAAAGGGGGCCCTAGAGGGCCCACTGTGCCTCCTCTGCTTGTGCATGCATGCAGGGGGGCATAACATGCTCCTCCCTTTGTGAATGCACAAGAGTTCCTGCACAACATGGCGTGCAGGAACCTTGTGAGGCGTTCTCATTGCAGTGCCTTTTACAAAGTCACTGCAGCCTTTGAAAGAGGCACCGTTCTGGGAATGCCGCGTCGCCTACCCGCAAGACTACAAATAACTTGTAATCTGGCAGGCGGGTGGCGGCGAGTCTCGGCGTTGCCTAGGCGCGACGGTGGAGTACCGGCCGCACCCCCACCACCGGAACTTGTAATGCTGACCTAAGTGTTCACAATGCAACTTCTCCGAGACAATATGGACTTATGCGGAATTTGGAAAAAACTATAGATTATTTAATATCGGGAGACAGAAATATCGCAAAAAAATATTGTGATACAAAAATGTCATGATGCAAAAATATCGATGTGAACAATATTGTTTTTTACGTAAGTAATATCGTTGTCAAGAATATCATTGTTTTTAATATCGTTTTCAGTAACATAGGGGCCCATTAGGATGGCGGGCGGAAGCACTACCGCCGTGCTGGCGGATGCAAAAACCACCAGTTACCGCCCGCATGCCGCAGCCCACACGCCCGCCAAATTACGATGTGAAAAGGCAGCCAAACACCGCCGGCAAGCCAGCGACGCCGTCCGCCATCAAAGTGCGCCCGCTCACGTAGCGGCGCAGCCCAATGGAGACACACTGCCAGACGAAATTACGTACCGCCCGGCGTACAAATTACGATGCCGCAAACAAACAGCTCCCACGGCTAAGAGACACCGCACGTGAAAGTGAGGCGGAAACCCGAACGCCGAGCACAGACACCGAAGAGGTGACCCCCCGAGCATGAATCCAGCACTGCAGGCCCTCCCCATGCTATACCTGATGCACCACCTAGGAGGCAACGTACCGCGGAGACGCAGGTAGGCACACACACAACAAGGGCACGCAAACAGCGCACACAGTGCAAGTGCGGAAAAGGAGGACATGGCACCCCCTCCAACACCCCTGCGTGGACAAGACACATCCACCACTGCACCAACAAATGTCACACAGGGCAAATCGCAACATCTCGCAACTATCTTGGGCACACCACCTGGGACCAGGAACTAACGACCCCGTCACGGCACCGCAGCACAGCGGCGATGACGCAGCCACACATGCGCACAACTCAGCGCCCAACCATAACGCCATGTATGCGTCGCACACAAACAACACAGGGACACAACCAAGCACCACACACACCAGCCACACCCAGAACGCACATGACACGTGACAGGCCTGCCACAGTCATGTCCCCAACGCCCAATTCACGGCCAACACCCAACGTCACACAACCGACGCCCACATGTCAGTGAAGTCACGCAACATCAGGACACACCCCTGTGTGACAAACATGGCGAAGCACACAGCGGCGGCAACACCACCCAGCAGAACATGGGCCCCGTCGGGAAGAGGTACGCCAGTACCACACAGAAACACCCATACCACCCTGCACCCATGAACCAGACATACAAAACGGAACACCAAAGAGCCCGGGGACTGACAACAGGTGGACCCAAGAATGACACCCACACACAAGGCCCAACGCATAGCGGAAACACAGCCTGCCGCCCACACACGGGAGAGCAGACAGCACTGAATGACCTTCCATTCCAACTCCGAAACCACATCCCGACTAAACAAGCCGGAGAATACAGCCATTGTCCCAAAAAAAGACCAACACAGGCATGCAGAGGAATTCGACCACAGGGCAGATAGCGCATATCACCTAAGAACATACCGAACGGGAAAGAAAAAATAAAAAACTCCCCCATGTCGTTCCCATGCAAGTTATCTGGAAGGAGTCACACACCACTGACCTTGAACATTCAGAGAAGCATGTGGGATGAGGGCCTGTGTCCTCCGCACAAGCTAACAGAACACAAGTCCTGCCCCCCTACGACTATCACAGACCTCACAGCAACCTCGGAGCTTGCACACTGCAGACTGCACACACAGCCGGAGCATGCCACCACATCGCCCCGCAGCAAAATGGCACCTTCAACACACCTACCCAACTACGCCAGACAGGTCAAGCTGTACAAACACAACCTGATACAGATAATGGGATGCGAACCCCTATCCCTGCTGAACGTAAGTTACCGACTGACTTACCGCATCGCATTGTTCAGCTGCGTCATACCCGTCTTCTACTGTCGGAGGTGTCCCTTCCACCATCCTGTGGAGTTGTGCCTCTCCAACCCGGCATGTCCAAGGGCGGACCTGCTACCACTATTCCACCCTCTGGACGCACACGACAGGGTCTGTTCAGCCTATGGGGGCATGGCGTATGTGGCGAACATCGGACCCACACTGCAATGGGACCACTGTGCCTCCACACGACGGATCATGGATCACAGCTACATCGAATGTCACCCAGCATGCCCCATCATGCTCCTACAAGGGACAACTTACGAACAACACCGTGACAGCCACCATCCGCTACATTGGCTGGCAAACATGTATACCACCAATGAAATGGAAGCCCTGCAGGAAGCCATCGCATACCTGTCAACCTGTCAATTCGTAGGACCCCGACGCAATCCCTCAATTGAGCCATGATGTCCGACACTGTACCCATGCTTAGCTTCCGCATGGACTGGCCAGTAACCACTACAACAGCCATACCAAACGACCTGCAACTGATACCACACCATCAACGACACTGCCATGACATCGGATGTGTCCGGGACATGCACTCTGTACCCCATCACATCCAGGAACTCTGCATGTATCGGGGGAGGCAGTGGCATGGGATATGTGTATCGCACCCACATGGACAGAACTGCACGTACAACTATGCTATGACATGGATCCTGCGCCCATGGACATATGCACCGCTCAGTGGACAGGAATCGCTCGGCTGGAGTATGTGAGAGCTGCACCCCTTCTCCCCTCCCCGGAAATCCCGTAACAGGACCTTTGCATGGACGACAAGTGCATACAACAACAACACGACCCCAGTGACTGTGACATGTCCAGTAGCCACCACATGGCAACAACAAGTGGGACGCCGTTGCATGCACGTAAGCCCATGCCCTGATGTCAACTCACACGCACGCGTGCATGAGTAACAACAGCAGCACACCTGTCACATGGAACTGAGATGGACTGTGCCCATGATGCCAAGCGGTCTGGTAGGCTAAGTGTATACCGTCTGTGTCAAAGTCCGCAGCTCCGCAGCTATTTGCAAATGAACATTAGCACAGCAACGGCCAAGCAGATGTAACTCTGAAGCCCACATCCCACATGCAACAGCTAATCACATGTACCCCTACACCCTTTGCTATGTGTAATCATGCTCAGTATATCCTCCACATGCATTCCGCTGCCAGTAGTGTCCACTATACTGCATCACAGAGGACATAAGTCACAATACATGGTTTGAAGAAAGAAACTGTCTCTGCTGATTCCTTTCATAAGTACGAATGTGATATGATGAGAGTGTGTGATGTACACGGCAGTCGTGACATGACCATGTAGTCCACTGTCATTGGATGTTAACGCAAATGAGTAGCACAACTGTGGAAGACACACATGTGTCGTGTGAAGCGGGATTGACGCTTTGATCAGGTGGGTGGGTGTGACGGGTAGATGCGCACATGCAAAGTTGAACACGCTGTGTCGGGAGGGGTCCGGAACTGCACATTACCGCTTCCCTGGGCAATGTTAAAGGCCACCTGTCGGGGGGGATGTGAACACGTGTGTGCACAGCAGCCGGGCACACAAACAATGCGGAATCAGGCGTACACGTCAGCCCACCCTCTGTGGACAAGCTGGATCCTGTTGAGCGCCCGCCAGGCCCTTGACAAGGCACACACAGCCCCTGTCGACCAGGTGTATCCCCAACATTGTCAACCTGCACAGGCAATCCAGGGCACGGGATGGCAGTGGAGCATGGTGGGGGAGAGGACTCGGCGCGCTCCTCCGGGTCACATCACGCAAGCAAAACATCCTCAATGTGTAGCATGGCACAAGTCATATGGAAGTATTGGGGGACGCACACATCACGAGCAGGAGTGACGTCACGGAAGGTGGCTCGCACCATCCCACCCATTGCCTACATCTCCACACACGTCACATGCCGTTGCAACAGAGAAGCCAGCGCGTGCGCAAGCACCTCCGAGCCCGCCCCAGTGAGGCAAAAGAGTGAATGTGTGGGTCCATCAGCCCCAGATGGACGCGGCATGGGCCGCTAGGGCAGCTACAGCCTCTGTGTGTCGCAGGTGGTGTATCCGGACTGCGGAGACTGTTATGCATTGTCTATGTTGCCCGGGTCTCGAGTCGGGGCACCACGCAGGTGGACGGCGTCCCGCCACACATCATACCGTGAGACAGACCACTCGTTCAACTGGACCCACACATACACTCCTTGGCCTCTCCGGGGCGAGCTTGGGGCTGCATCTGCATGCGCTAGCCCCACAGGTGCAAATGCATATTGGGGGGAGCGAGGGGAGGCCATGAGGACAGGGACAAAGACGACTGTATTACTGTCAGTGGGTTCAAGGAATGACCCTGATGTGGACAGGAAAAGACGTGCCCGTGTGTATTGCAACTAGTCGCTAATCCGATCACCCTCCCATGTCCTGCATGTAAGCCTGCACCTAGCCCCGCCCACCCGCCAGATTGAAATTAGCACCAGCACAACATCATTCACATTTGAAGCACTGACTGGGGGTGACAACCATTGGACAAACTTGTGGAGGCCACCCACGCATACATGTGGGCCCTCCATGATCCATGTCACCTGCGGCAAAGTGATGACATGCGCAATGACGGAAGTGAGGAGAGCTGTCCGCCCCACGCACAGATGGTGCATCAGCTCCACAGACCCAGCAGCGAGTGCAGCAGGGGTCACATGTGCAGGGGCAGCTGTGCCTGGTGTGAAGGCACATTCATATTGACAGCACATCGACCAATGTGTAGTCTGCCCACATCTACAGTCCATTATCATGCGGACATAGAAAATGAACATAGGGCAACACATCTGTGTGGGTGCACCCACTGTGACCAACACTGCGCAATCATCGACGTACTCGCCCTGTGCATGGCCCACCACGCAACGGAGGTCACATTCAGTGCCACCATCCCACACACACATCCCTATCACGAGACATGGTGTGTCCAATAGTCAGTACTGAGTTAGCGCCCATCTGGAGGGTCCTGAACAGGAGACACATGCAACCCACTAGGCAGTCGGTGCTGTCACCTACTGGCATTGTGCAGTCAATGTGCAGGCCAGGCCTGCTGGGACTGAGAGGGGCAGCATGGCCCAGCCTGACATTCACACGAGCAACAAGTGCACTGAGACCTGCATTGGCAATTGCAGACGTTGGCCTGCTCCCAGCTGGCCCGGGACGCCTACCTCCATAGTGGAACACGCAGGGTGCAACCGCGAGGGTCATCGGAGTTGGCCGTAATGGCCTGGCCCATGTTGGTGACAGTCCGCTGATGCCATGTGCACCACACAGTATGATGTGCGCACTGCATCTGCAGGTGTGGCCATGATGTGCGTGTGGGTGCAGGTGCACAATGGACGGGGCCACAACATGCCGTGTGCATAGGCAGGGACGGCCAGTGGCCGGCCCCCACATGTCTGTTGGCATGTCATCATCTGCACATTGGCATGGGTGCATGGTATACGCATATGCACACGCATGCCATCTCTCACTATGTACATCTGCCACTTGGCACGTGCAAGGTTACGTGTCACATGTGATGTGTATTTGCAAGCACACAGCCGTGTTGGCATGGGGCTGTCAATGTGTACACCTGTCAATGCTTCTGGAGGTGTGATCCGTACAGTGCTGCACATAGGGTGCAGTTGTGACACCAATGACTGTCTCATATCCCCTCGTGCCACAGGTCCCACTTGTCTTGGCCGCTCAGCCTGTGCCCACATCGTCGTTGGTGTGTGCCATACTCATCCAGCCTCAGAAGCAGTGTGATGCACAGCAGCCAGTCATGTTGCCGCTTGCCGAATATGCAGTCAGTCCCCATCAGCACGCCTCACAGGTCATTGAGGCCTGGATCCCCATGTGCATGCACATAGCAATGGTTTGTGTCACTGCCCATTGCTATTGGTGGGAGACCTGTGTAAGTGTATTGTGGCTGTGCTGTCCCTGCATGACAGCTGTTCTGTGACTCATGTTCTTGCTCTGTCATATCAGTTATGTGTATGTGAAAATGCCATGTGGCGTGTTGCTTTGACATGTGTCCACTTCCATCTTTCCTAGGCGGAGACCAAACATTTACCGCCCTTACCAATTGTTGGCGGAAATGGAGGATTCTGAGGTCATCCGGAAATTTCGTCTGGACCGACCAACCCTGCATCGACTATGTGCCATGTTGGAACCCCACCTCCGTCCTCGCAGGGTGTATCCGACAGCATTCACCCCCACGGCTAAGGTGATGGCTGCACTGCATTTTTTCGCCACTGGGTCATTCCAGCACACAGTGGGCAGTGGAGGTGGGATGTCCCAGCCCATGTTCAGCATGGTGCTGAGGGATGTACTGGCAGCCATGATGCTGTACAGGAACAGGTACATCCGATTCCCCAGGGCACGTGAGTTGGCGGCAGTGAAGGGTGCATTCTATGCCCTTGGACGGATCCCACACGTCGTTGGTGCCATAGATTGCACCCATGTTGGCCTTGTCCCACCACAGGCCACTGAGCAGCTCTTCCGCAACCGGAAGCACACGCACTCCCTGAATGTGCAAGTGGTGTGCCTTGCGGACATGGTCATTTCCCACGTGTGTGCAAAGTTCCCAGTCTCGGCCCATGACGCGCACATCATGCGCAACAGCATATTACCACGACTGATGACCAATCTGCAACAGGACCGTGGCTGGATTGTCGGTGAGTATGTGGAGTTGTGTAGCGTGCTGGCTTAAGGATGCTGTCTACTGTCCTGTTTGAATTGCAACGGTTCTCTGTGTCCCTCACGCCCAGGTGACTCGGCTTACCCGAATGGGCCCTGGCTGCTCAGTCCATTACGAAATCCTCGGACCCCAGCAGATGACCGCTACAATGAGGCACATGGGAGGACCAGACGTGTGGTCGAGCGTACCTTTGGCCTCCTCAAGTCCAGGTTCAGATGCCTGGACTGCACCGGGGGTGCGCTGGCGTACTCCCCACAGAAGGTGTGCCAGATAGTGG
The DNA here is from genome assembly GCA_963921515.1 of Calotriton arnoldi. Taxonomy (NCBI): domain Eukaryota; kingdom Metazoa; phylum Chordata; class Amphibia; order Caudata; family Salamandridae; genus Calotriton; species Calotriton arnoldi. The sequence goes on along the minus strand of CAWUFW010015382.1, from coordinate 315,394 downwards.
TGGCTTGCTGCATGCTGCACAATCTGGCCATTCGAAAGCAGATCCCCTAATTGTGGATGACGGAGATCAACCAGGGCCCCAGCCTGCAGACCAGGACAGCTCGAGTGAGGAAGACAGCAGAGAGGAGGAAGCTGTGAATGTCCGTCAGCAGCTCATCGCCCGCTACTTCACTTGACGGTGAGTGTCCATGTACGACGGCTGATGTGGCTGTAGTTGTGCAGGTGTCTGTGTGCTGTGTCACGGAGGCCTTTTGTTCACTGTGTGCTGTGTGTCAATGGTCCATGTCCAGGTTTGTATGCCACTGACGGTGGCTGTGGCATTGTGCCCTATTGCTCTGTGCGATGTGTGTACATTGCTTGTAGTTGTTGACATGTACTGTGTGATGGGTGTGTGACACACTCATTGAATGTGCTCCTGTTCTGTCTTCCCCCTAGGTCCCTACAGCCCCTCCTGTCCCATCGCCATGCCACACATCCGATGCTTTTCTGCTCAAGGTGGCGGTTGATCATCGTTCAATAAACACAGTGCACAGACAGCAGTTTGTGTAAAAGGTGCATTTATTTTCAACTGTGACATGTCATTGTGTGCAAGGTGATGACATGAGTGTTGCGTGCAGTGACAATGAGCTGTCGGCCATGGCTGCGTGATGCTCAGGGTGTACCCACTAGTTCTATGTCCCTAGTCCAACAGACACATGCCATTCTGATGGCTGTGTGGGGTGGGATCGTAGTCCAAGTCAATGCAGTGGGTGGTCAAGGATGGCTGGCTGCCTCACTTGCGTCTGGAGCGTGCAAAGTCCTCCTGGGACATCTGTTTCCACTTCGGACGGCCCCTTCCACGTTTGGGAGGGGGGGGTGTGGTGGCGACCTGCTGGTGGTGGGTGAGGTGTGCTCACTGTCTGTGGACGCAGGGGAACTGGACACTGCTGCCCGACCCTGCGCCCTAGCAGGTGGTGGCGGAGGTGGTGTTGCTGGCCTTGCCTGTGACCTCACCGCCACCACCAGCTGGCCCATGAGGTCCACGAGTTGGTCCATACGGGACACGAATTGGCCCATATGGGCGTCCATGGACCTCAACACCCCAGGACCTCCCGCGTGTCGGACGCAGACCTGGCCCATTGTCCTTGGGCCTCTTCATAGGCCCCAAGGACTCTGGCCATTTGAGGCAGGGCATGGCTCCCAGGGGAGGCTGGCGTTGGCCTGACCCTGCTCCTCCCACCAGTACTGCTGCCACCGGCCTGCCCACTAGCCACATTGCTCACCACGGTCCTCGCTGTGGCTCCCAGGGTGGACCCAGTCGGCCGGACCACCACTTGCGCTGGGGCTGGGGCCAGTGATGACGTGGTGGTGGTCGCGGCGGTGGTGGTGGTTGCGGCAGTGGGAGTGGCCGCAACGACCGTGGGAGTGGCCGCCACAACAGTGGTAGTGGCCGCAACGACAGTGGCAGCAGGGGGCTGTGAGTGGTCATCAGCCCTGGATGATGGGTTGGTGGGTAGGAGGGTGCCTGGGGTGCGGTTGGGCCCTGCCACACCAGATGGACCTGCTGGGTGGTCCGTGTCCGAAGAGGAGGACAGATCCTCCACATCCGTGAGTCCTTGTTGGGGGCTTGCAGGCTGGCTGTGCTGGCTGCTGTCTCCATCTCCAGCATCCAGCAGTTCGTCACCTGTGGGGGAATGAGATATGTTATTGTGTTGCACCTGACAAAGTATGTATAGGTTGTCTGACATCCACAGTTCGTGCACAGTCGTGCACAGGTTTCCCGGAGCCGTGTGTGTGGCTGTGCTATTTGTTGTTGTGTGGGCATGCCAATGGGACTGTGTGCTGTGGACATGTGGCATGGGACGGATTGGCAATGCCGATGGGTGTGTTGCTGTGCTCCTACTTTTTGTGGCTCTGGTGTATGCGGACTCCAGACCCATCGTGGAGGTTGGTTTGTACTATGCTCTTGGGGTTCAAATGGAACACTTAGAAACGCAGATGGCAAAATGGGGGTCAGCCCCCTGAAACGCATTTGAGATGAACTATGCTTTTGGGGTACATACTGTGAGCCATGGGTGCAGAACGTGACATGTGTTGTGGCAACATGTCAGTGCATGGTCTGAGGTGTGTGTATGTCTGACATACCCTGCATATTTGCTGTCTGTTGTGATTTCTGGCCATGTAATTGGACGCATTGTTATGAGTGAGTGATGGTTGTGTGCCACACGACGTATTGCAGATGGTCCAATTCCTTGGTGTGCGTGCTGCCCTGTGCCATGTGCATCAATGCAGTGCTCGGGGGTGTGGCCCATGTTATGTGTGTTGTTGCTCACAATGTGACGTGCGCTTCATTCACTTCTGGCACATGATTTGTCATGGGCATGTTTCTTTGCGTGACTACTGTATGTGGACCAGCTGTTCGGATGACATACCTTTCATGTGACTGGGGCTGACGGATGAGATGGATGGTATGTTGTATGTGCATTGTGTGTCTGTGTGTTTGATGGGTCCAGTGGTGTTCGTGTGCATTTATGTTGTTCCACGCTGTTGCGTCTAGTGTGGTATGTCTTACATGGGCGTAGTTGTGGGATGTGTGGTTGACAGGCAGTATGGGCTACATGGACAGGACTTCGATGGTGTTGCAGTTGTGTGTGATGGGTTGCACTGTGCCTGCCGTGTGGTTCTGTAATCAGTGTGACTTGTGCATGCAGACGTGGCTCCTTGGGTGTTGCTGTGTCTGTGATGGGTCATGTGGGGTGTGACTCTGTGGTTCATGTCCGTGTGCACATTGTTCACATGGTTGTGACAGGGAGCAGTGCTGCGTGTTCCTCTGCTACTTGACATGTCCCATGTGTTAGTCGTAATTCAGTCCTCATGCCTCCAGTCACCCCGCCCTGTCCAGTTTCCCACCTACAGGTTGTTTTTGAGCGTGCACTGGACTGGAGGCCACATGGTTATGGGCGGGGGGTGCTCCATGTTGCAGGTCTGTGGGGGTGGGGGCGGTGTTATGGGTCGTGGTGATGGCTGGACACCCACTGACACCGTTTGTCTTGGGGCAGGATGTCTACCTGTCGGCTGCCGGTGTGCACTGCAGTGGCTGCTACGTGGGTGTGGGGTGTGGGCTGTGCTCCTCCTTGCTGTGCTGTGGGACTAGGGGCCTGGTGTGTGTTGTAGTTCAGCTGTCCCCCTCCCACCCACTGCACTTTGTGTTGCTGCTACTTACCTGTTACTTGTCGGTTAGTGCAGCTACGGCTGCCACATGGGTGTGGGGGTGCTCCGCCTTGCTGTGCTGTAGGACTAGGGGCCTGGTGTGTGTTGTACTTCAGCTGTCCCCCTCCCACCCACTGCACTTTGTGTTGCTGCTACTTACCTGTTACTTGTCGGTTAGTGCAGCTACGGCTGCCACATGGGTGTGGGGGTGCTCCGCCTTGCTGTGCTGTAGGACTAGGGGCCTGGTGGGTGTTGTACTTCAGCTGTCCCCCTCCCACCCACTGCCTTTGTGTTGCGGCTACTTACCTGTTACTTGTCGGTTGGTGCAGCTACGGCTGCCACATGGGTGTGGGGGTGCTCGTTGTGGCGCTTCTGGAGTACTAGGGGACCTGTTGGTAGTTACGTGGCTGGCTGGGTGTACACATGCCCCCATGGTTTTGTTAGTTGATATGTTTGGGCTGTGTGTGTGGTGGTGCCTGTTGCATGTGTGAGTGATGTGTTGTGTATTGTGTACTGGACATGGGGGTGTTTGTCCCTCGGAGCTATGGCATGGTGGTAGTGCATGTGAGTACATAGCGGTGTGCTGGTATACATTTGTTTGTACTTACCAGCCTCCACTCCCCCTGGTAATCCGGTGAGGATCTCCGGATGGATGATGACTCGCACCTTCTCCTCCCACGCTTTGAAGGTCTTGTAATGCGCGGGATTCCCTCCGCCAGTCGTGGCAGCCAGCTCTCGATTTTTGCTCTCCTTCTTCTTGACCAGGCTTTTGATGTCGTTCCACCGTTTGTTTATCTCTCCTCTGTTTCTGGGTATGGTCCCGACTGCATTGACCTGGTCTACAATTCTGTTCCACATTCTGTTTCTGGTGGCTAGTGGTGTGTGCTGGACCTGGTTGCCATAGATTTGTGTGTGCACCTTGACGATCTCGTCGACCATGACCGTCAGCTCAGTGGAAGTGAACTTGGGCATTCTGTGTGATGCCATGGTGTTTGTGGTGCTGGTGCGGTGTGTGATGTGTGATGTGCAGGGGGTTTGTGGTGCCGGTGTTTGGTGGTGGTGGTGGTGGTGGGTGTGATGTGTGCGTATCTGTGGTGTGCTGCTGTCCTTGCTGTGTCACTGTGTCCTCTCCTCTCCTCTCTGCTTTGCAATGTTGCAAGGGGTTGTGGTCTGTGGAGGGGCTGCTTTTGTACTTACCTATGTGGGTGTGTCCTGATGGTCTGTTGTTTTCAGGTGTGTTGTGGCTGGTGTTCTGGGCTTTGTAGTTTATTTGTTTGTCCAGGGGTGGTGTGTTTTCGGGATGTGTACTGTGTCTGTGTATTTGTGCGTGGGTTGCTGTGTGGACTTGTTTGCCATGTTGTGTGTGTTTGTTTGAGTCCGCGGATGTTTCTGTGCAGGGACGTGGCCGCCATGGCTTCTGCCGTGTCCATTTTCTTCAGTGTTGTTTTCGCTGGCGGGCGGTGTATTTGTTGTTTTTCCGCGCTCATGTCGGTGCGATCGTAATTTCACGTGCGGTGTCTCGGCCGTGAGGGCGGGCGGTTTTGTGTTGTCGTGCGTCTTTCCGTCCGTGGCGGGCGGTTTGACTCCGACTCGGACAAGGGCGGGCGGTATTTTGTGTGTTTTTTCCGCCGCTGGCGGTTTTCGGTTTTCGGCATCATGATTGCTGGGTCGGTATTCAGACGGTGTAGGCGGGCGGATTTTTGCCGCTTTCATGGGTGGCGGATTTTTTTACGCCCGGTATCGTAATGGGCCTTATAGTTGTTAAAAATATTGTTTTGGGTGTTTTTAATGCGTTTTACTATATATAGTAATTTTATGTGTTATTATTGTTTGTACAGTGGTTAAATAAGTAATTAATTTATAAAAAAATATAATTTGTCATTTTAAGGGATTTAAACTTTTTAATTCAATTGCTAACAGTAATTTATATTGTTATAGGGGGTTGTTGGGTTTGTAGTAGGAGAGGGTGGGTAGTTAATTAAGTAATAATTGTTTATTATTCATAATTTGTTGGGTAAGTATGTGATTGGTATTAATTGTGTAAATTATGTCATATTGATTTACTTTAGTTTTATTTTAGGTGCAGGCTGCTAGGTTTGTAGGGGTATAGGGTGGGAAATTAAGTAATAATTAAATAGAATTAGTTAATAATTTTTAATAACATTTTAATTGATTAGTATTTATGTCTATTTTGTGTGGGCTGCTAGGTTTGTAGGGGTATAAGTGGGAAGTTAATTAAGTAATAATTAATTAACAAATAATTATTCATTGATCATCATTGTTTAATTGAGTACTAATTATGTAAATTGTGTTATACCTCTGTTTTAGTTATATTTTAGGTGTGGGCTGCTAGGTTTGTAGGGTTATGGGGAGGGAGATCAATTAAGTAAAAATGAAATAATATTCCTGTTTTAATTGCTAAATAATGATTACATTGTTTATTAATTAGTAAATGGGTAATTGTTTTTTATTTTTTAACATATATTTTTTATGGAAATGAAAATTGTTTACATTTAGAGTTTTAGATTTTTTTTAAATAAAATATTTGGGTTATTCAAATATGTAATGTGTTTGAAGATAAGACCTTTCCCGACTGTTGCACAGACTGGAGTGGGAATAGTAAATCTTACACCTCCGAAGACCAACACTGTCTCTACTGGTGCCTAGACTGGAGTGAGGTTAGTAAATGTAATCCAGCTGAAGTCCAACGCTTGTCCTACTCTTTATAGTATTTTTAGTAAATGTGCTTCTTTGGGGTTTTAAATTTGTAATATTTAATTTATCTAAATTAATTAATATATTTTTGTTATTGAATTGTTTATATTTTTTATGGTTTTATTGTGCATATATATTATATAATATGTACCTCAGCTCCTTCCAAGCAAAAAGTGGGGTTCCAAATCGCAAATTCCCCATGCACTTCTTTAGAAAAGGCTACAGCAAAAACTGCTAAACGGAATGACACCCAAATTTGGCAGGAAGCTGGATCTCGGCCCACAGATTGTGCTTTTTATGATTTGGTCTAAATATGTTCAGAAGTCTTTAAGAAATTTAGGGTGAAAAATCATTGTATATTTAGGAAGGTGGGTCAGGAAGAGTCTCAGAGACTCTCAAGGGAGCTTTATTTCCCTTGGGTCATCTCGCTCCCGCAGGAGTCGGACTCCTGTGAGAGCGCTCATTGGCTGCCAGCAACATGAGAAAAATGTTGCTGGCTGCCATTACTGGACTCGTGAACTTAGTCCCCCGTCCTAAATTTACAAAAATATATAAATAAGGGGGTGGGGTAGGGATATTACAACATTCTTAGCCGCATGTGGGTGGGGGGACCCAGAGTGACCATCTCTGGGGCCAAAAAAAACCCACGCAAAAATGCCACAATTTTGTAAGATTCTTGTGGGATCAGAAAAAAATGGCAGCCGGTATGCATTAATAACCATAAGCCCAGGGGAGTCCAACCCAGGGCTGTGTTAAAAAATGGGAGGGGCTGCATGTTCCCCCTTCCCAAGCCTGCAGAGGCCATGGGGAGCTTAGCTCCGGGACCAAAAATAGTTTATATGGGGATGGGACTGCACAGCCCCCCTCAAGGAGACTCCAGAGGCCCTGGGGAACCCACCTCTGGGGTAGAAATGTGTTTATATGGGGAGGGGGCCATTCAGCCCCCCTCCCCGAGCCTCTAAAGACCTCGTGCAGCACACACCCAGGGCCGAAATGTAACAAAAAGGGGAGTGGGGTCACGCCGCCCCTCCTTCCTGAGAATCATAAGAACCCTCCCTGGGGGCGGCTACTTTAAGGGAGTTGATTTACGTAGGGTAATTAAGTATTACTTTACATTTAAAAAAACTTTAGAAATTCACTGAAGAAACCAAAGGCTAAAGTAATGTTATAGTTAGTTGGGATAAAAAAAAAACCTGTTTTTGTTTTAAAAAAAAAAACCTTACAAATTCACTGAAAATAACCAAAGGTTCACATAACGTTATAGTTAGGTGAATTTGTCAACGACATTATTGTTTTGAATTAAAAAACTGAAATTCACCAGTTATATTTAGCAGAGCTAACTATAACTTGCACCCCAGCCATGCACTGCTTATGACCTTACATATTACATCACTCATGGCATGTTCTATGACATCATTTATGACATCACTGATTACTCTTTATGTTCCGCATCCTGAATTATTGCATATTGCATGTGGTGAAGTTACGAGTGATAATTTCACATGGAAAATAATGTACAGTCTGATTTGAAAATCCAGCCTACTCTATGCTTGCATGCAGCAAAAACACAACTGCACTCAGAATCCTGAGTGTGACTTTATTGTGTAAAACTATGCAGAAAATACATTTTATTCAAGATGTCTTGTGTGAAGCTCTCTCACACTCCCTGCTGGAGTGCAATGCTCACACTCTACAAAGAGATTTCTAATGAACACAACAACTTGCACTTGGGTGTCAGACACTTTGCATATCCTGCTTTTATACTGTTTTCGCTGATATTAAATTAATTAGCCTCATTAGCAACTTTTTATGAGTTGTTTCACATTTTCAAACTTTTCAGTTTCATCTGCGTTTTGAAATCAACAAGTTCATTTCCCCTCTGCTAATGAGATCTGTTCCCTCTCGATAGATCCCACGTCCTGCATTATCAGTGATAATTATGAATACATAAAGACACAGGAAGCTGATTTGTGACTTTTATTACCTGTACACTGGTGCCAGCACACTAAGGAGGGCGGATCACTTAGCATCTGCTGATAGGGATTTATTTCAATGCAGTTTTATCCAATAAATAGGACCTCAAAATGGTGCAATTTGCAGATAAATGCTAAGAAAATCTTTTTAAAAATTCTAAGAAGCAGGGGAACGGAGTCAAACACTGAGGTTATGATATGTTGTGTGTATTTGCGTGCTATCACCCGAGAGGCACTGAGGCAAGAGGGGGCCTGGCCCGGCCTAGGGCAGGATACTGGAGCTAAATCGAAGAGCCAGGTCTTCAGCTTCTTGCAGAATTCAAAAATTCAGGCAGCTCTCTCTGTGTGCACTGTGTACTGACAGATCAATCCAAGCTCCAGGAGCAATGTATGGGAAGGGCCGACCACCCTGTGTGGAGTGTAGAAGAGGGAGTCCAACTGAGAGGAGGTGCCTGCTGGGTTTGTAGAAAGAGATTTCATTGCTGAGGTAGGCTGGCCGGGCCCGTGTTATGTAGGGCTTTAAAGGTGTGTGTGAGGAGTTTGAACTTGGCTCGTTTGTGTAACTGGAACCAGTGGAGTTCCGAGACTTTCAGTGTGATGTGTGCGCAACATGATAGGTTGAGTGTGATCCTGGCTGCTGAATTCTGTATGTTTGGAGGTGTCTGGTTAGTTGCTTTCTGATTCTAGCATAGATGGTGTTCCCACAGTCCAGTTTGCTTGTAATAAGAGCATGTGATTGTTTTGCGGGTGATGGAGGGGAGCCATTTGAAGATCTTCCTCTGAATCTTCGGGGTGCAGAAGCAGGAGGCTGTCATGACACTGACTCAGGCGGTGGTGTTGACTTGGCAGCGTCTGACTATCCCGAGGTTCTTGGCATGGGAGGTGGAGGTGAGTATAGATCTGAGTTCAGCCGGCCACCAGGTGTAGTCCCACATTGAGGAGTTCTTTGTGAAAATCACTACTTCTATCCTTTCAATGTTGAGTTTGAGACAGTTTGCCTTCATCCAATGTGTAGGAAGGTGGAATCTGACTGCATGGTTGCCCCCACCTTTTTCCTGGTGTTTTGCTGGTTTTCGACTTAGTCTGACTGGGATCCTGCTATTCAGGACCCCAGTCTATCTGCTTACTCCCTAAGGGGCATACCTACAAGGGCTTTATCTCCGTTTTTCTGGCTTTAAAAGCCAGAAAAACGGAGATAAAACTATTGCCCTATCAACAAGAGGGTGCTAACATGCATAATCGCATGTTAGCAACCTTTCTCGACGCTTCCCTTTGCATCTCTAATGAGATGCAAAGTGGGCGTCACTGGGCGTACCTCGGATGGACTGCCTTGAAAATATCACTGATGTTCACATCGCGATATTAACAAGGCAGCCCATAGATTTTAGCAGACGTTAGATTTTGGCGAAAACGGCCGTTTTCGCCAAAATCTAACGTCTGCTAAAATCCTGACTTACCTATGTTAGACATAGGGGGTGGATTATGCTGATACGACCACAGGGTCGTATCAGCAAGAGTTATCGCCGTTTTGCAGGGAACATCGCTGGAAAACCAGCGATGTTCCCTGCAAAACGGCGATAACCTCGCTATCTCTGGAATTCTTATCGCCCTGGGGAAACGCGTTGTTAATAACGCGCTACCAGGGCGATAAATACCAGAGATCGCCTGCGTTAGGGAATTCGGCGCTCAGCACGGCCAGCGATAATTATCGCTGGCCGTTGATAATATGCCCCTTAATTGGTTGTTCATGTACTTTAGGTACACTCCAGATTGGATTCTGGGGTGTATAAGTTCCTAGTATATGGTATACTATATACCCAGGGCATAGGTACTCCAGAGGCCTCCCAGGGGCTGCAGCATGTATTATGCCACCCCTGAGAGACCATTTAAAATGACACCACAGGTCTGCTACTGCAGCCTGTGTAAGGTGGTGCATGCACCCCTAACTTAGATATAGGTTCACTATATCTATCCTAATCACTGCACATATAAACCTATCAGTCACCCCTATAGCAGGCCTTATCAATCCTGAAGGCAGGGTGCTGGGTTTTATGTGAGAGGGTGCCCATGCATGAGCAGAGCCTCTCTGCAGCCTTCGGAACCTATTCTCCGGGGTTGTTTGTGATGCAGCCAACCATATATACTTAAGTGCATTATAACCTCGCGGTAAATGCTAATTTGAATATGGCTGCATGGAAACATGTCGTGTTCGGTGTCAAAAACCTTGGAATCATACCTCAACACCAGTAACTGGTGTGGGAGGTATGATTCCACCCTCCTAGAGTGAGCAATATGACAACACCAGTACACCCGGTACCAGCTTCATAGAACCCTGGCATCACAAAATGGATGCTGCCCTCCTGCAGCTGGATGAAACTCCGGCAGGGGAAGGTTTGACAATAGGTTTCCTGTCACAGGGAGGTGTGACCACCTCCCAGACAGGCTTTAGTGTATTGGGGCTGGGTGGGTGCACTCTCAGAGTGCTTTGATGTCTGCACTGGGGGCACATTTGGTGTCCTCGTGCATAGTCCAGCTCAAACCGGTTGCAGGGGCTATCAGCCCCTGCTCTGGCGCGAAACTGGACAAAGGACATGGGTGTAGCCACCCCTCTGTCCTGACCCTCCCATAGGTGGGTCCCCAGAGTTTGTCCCACCCCTTCCTTGGGTATAAAGTAGGAACCCCTGGCTACAGGACTTTAGATATTACCTGGACTAAACTCTGCTACAGAAACCAAGTAACCTTTGATGATCTACGCTTTGCTGGACGACTGAAGAATCTCCCTTGGAGTAAAGGAGTTACTCCCCTGCTGAGCAGGCACCTAAATGTATCTGACCGGTTTGCATCTACGAAGCTCCCGAAGGACTCCGAAGATTTCTGCAATACAAGAGGTGGGTTCCCAAGGTCTCCGAGGTTGATCTGCGCTCTCAGCAATTCTGAGGCCCGTATCCCTCGTGGGGACCGTGAAACCCGTACCCCTGGGCACCGTGTACATTTGCAGCAGCATATGCTTTTCGGCGATCCCTGAAGCTGTGCTTTGGGCTACTTGTAGTCCCGACCTCGAGCAGTAATTTCACTGAAGATTTCCGGCCTACACTCCATGAGTGTTCCTTGGGCTGGCACTTTGTGATTCCTCTTGAGGTCCCTTCGCGATCCCTGGTCAGTTGGCCTGTGGGTCCCTGAGAAGGCAACTTTAACTTTCAGTGGGCTTCCCTGGTTGCTCCAGAAGTGTCCTGACTCTCCATTGCTTGGAGAGTCCCCAGGACCTTGCTGGTCCTCACAGAAGCATCTTTCCTCTGACTGCACGGGTTGCAGTTGCCAAGGCTTGTTGGTGTTTAATCCGGACACTGACCCCCCAGCATTCGACATCCTTTGTGGGACAGCTCGAATCCGGACTGTGGTTGTCGCAGACATCTCCTGGTCCCCGTGGCTGCAGAGTCAAGCTTCACCTCTTCGCACCTGAAGCACCCGACATCGGTGGGCATTCGATTGCTTCGCTCCTGGTCACGTGAAGTGACCCAGACTTTGTCCCCTCTGCTTTCAGGTTCTTCACATCTCCGATCCAGGCTTGGATCACACCGGACACTTTTCTTCTCCATGGCAGCGGTACTTTCTCGCATCACACCATTGAAAACGACGAGGGTTTCCGACACCACTTGACCCCTATGCACACGGCTCCTCTGGGATAGGTAACACGGGTACCTCGGTACTCTCAAGGGTGCTGGCCTTAGAACCGTCTATGTTTAGCTGGGTTTGCTTTAAGTCCTCTTCTAAGTGTCCTTAATCTTTAAAATTCCAACCGCGACTTTCCCATAGAGTTGTACGGAGCTCGCGTCTGTGTTCCCACACTGCACTCCGTCCTCCATGGGTCCCCTGTGTCACTACCTTGGGTGGTTCCTTGGGGTCCCAGCGATTCTACGTGCTCTAGGCACTGTGTCTAGTCAAGTTGTGGTTGTTATACCACTTTCTTAATATATGGTTTGGTCTCCCCCTGGAGCCCACTGTGTATTGTGCTATTTACTGTCGTTCTAGTACTGTAATATTGTGTGCCTTGTTCTCTAATCTCATAAAGAGGTTAGTAGAGAGTGTTTAGTAATAAATACATATATTTTATATATAACCTTGTGTGGTTCTCCTTTCATTTGGTCATTCAAGAGGTTATATACTGGTAAAACAAGCTGCTTTACATTCCTTCAAGACTTAGCCTGAAGGCTGCTCTCCACAGCTACCACTAGGATAGCTTTCTATAAAGGTTGTCTTTAACCTAATCATCAATAAGGGTCGTTTGGACTGGTGCAAGGTGCCCACTTTAATTAGTGGACAGCATATACCAGGCCAACTTCTCACATTGGTGTGCAGCGGTTGGGATTCAAGCTTAATATTGTTTTACCAGATAATCTCATTGAGTGACTAACTGAAAACCACTAAAGGTACTTAGGTACATATAAATCAAGACTAGAATAAAGTAAGTTCTACTGAACTTAGAGTTGGGTAAGTCAAGGGCCTAGCACATCCTTTCTCCAACTCAAGAGAGTACAGTTCCCACTAGAGTAGGTAGGTGCATACACCACACCACACTAGCATGTCTTCTAGGCCTGAAGCCGGTGGCTCCTTGCCAACTAAGTATGACCATCTCTCATTCCAGGAATTGAGAGCCATGTGTACATCTAGGAAACTGAAGACAGGGAAAAATCCAAACACCCAACGTCTCATAGAGACTTTGCTTCTAGATGACCTCAGAAAGACTCCAGGGTCTGCTGAGGTAGGCAAACGGGGTGGGACAGCAGAAGAGGAAAGGACAGGAAGTGAGAACTTCAATGACCTGGACTCTGATGCTGGACAGGAGGACCAAAATGATTCTACCCTGGACAATCCAATTCTTCCTGAAGGTGAGGAAGGAGGCCTCAATAGGCCTCTCTTTACCCCACCTGGAAGGGTTAACAGTTTACCAAGAAGAACAAGATCTCCTTCTCAGGAATCTAATCATTCTGGTACATCTGTAGGGAGCTCTGTTTCTTATAGGACCTCTGCTTCTCATAAAAGGGAGTCCTCTTATGAGAAGAAGTGACAACTGCTTGAGTTTTAGAGAGCTAAGCTCAGAATCAAGAGAGAGCAATTGGAAAATGAAAGGGAATCCCTGGAGCTTCAGAGAGCTTCTCAGAAGTTGGGGCTAGAGCCCCATGGTGGCAGCAACAGTGTCCCTAGGAGTAGAGAAGATACTCATAACCATAGGAACCTGAACAAGATTGTCCCTCCCTACCAGAGTGGAGATGACATCCACAAATGGATAACTGCACTGGAGAGGGCCTGTAAGGTACAGAGGGTCCCTCAGGAGCAGTGGGCAGCAATCTTGTGGCTCTCCTCTGCAGACAAAGGTAGAGACAAGCTCCTCACTGTAAGAGAAGAGGATGCTGATAATTACAAAGTCCTGAAGAGTTCTCTGATTGATGGGTTTGGCTTAACCACTGAACAATACAGGATAAAGTTCAGAGACACCCAAAAGGCACAGACTCAGGACTGGGTTGACTTTGTAGATTGTGCTACTAAGGCTCTGGAAGGTTGGATACATGGCAGCAAGGTGCATGACTTTTTAGGATTGTACAATTTGATTATGAGGAAGCAGATCCTTAATAATTGTCAAAACCAGCTTTTACACCAGTACCTGGTGGACTCTGATCTGACCTCTCCCCAAGAATTGGGAAAGAAGGCAGACAAATGGGTCCGAACCAGAGTAAAGCCAAAGAATCAGGGTGGTGACCAGAAGAAAGATTCTTCCAAAAACCAAGAGAAAGGTGGGGATAAATCAAAAGAACAATCCACTACAGGGCCCCAAAAGTCCTCTTCTGGGGGTTGGTCCCAAACTCCTTCCTCCACTGAAAAGAAACCTTATTGCCATATATGTAAGAAGCCTGACCACTGGAAAAATGACCCCAGTTGCCCTAAGGCCAGCAATAAGGAAAATGTTCCTCCCAGCCATACTACCACTCCTCCTGGTACTACAAGTAGTAATCCCCCAGGTGGTAGTAATGCACCCAAAAAGTTAGGTGCGTTGGTATGGGGAACTGAGGGGGACCCCAGCTTATCAAGGTCCTCCTCACAGGCCTCCTTAGTCTGTGATGGTGGCATGGGATTTGCCACTTTTACTGTCAGTCCTAATTCTTTGGGCAAGTACAGACAGGAGCCACTGATAAATGGTCAGAAAGCTGTGGCATTCAGAGACACAGGGGCTAGTGTCACCATGGTGACAGGGAAACTAGTCCCCCCTCAACAGCTTTTACCTGAGTTTAAGTACCAGGTGACAAACATTGATGGTATTAAAACAGATCATCCCATGGCCATAGTCAATCTCAGCTGGGGAGGGGTCACTGGCCCAAAGAGAGTGGCAGTGTCCCCAAACTTGCCTGTAGATTGCCTGTTGGGCAATGATCTGGAAATTTCAGCCTGGGCTGAAGTTGAATACCAGGCCCATTTAAGAATGTTAGGCCTCCCTGCGAAAGTTGGTGGGGCTCTTAGGGCCTCAGCCCCATCCCAGGGAAATTTTGGAGAAGTGGAGCCTGAAAGAATGGCCCACTCTACTCCACAAGAGAGCAGAAGGGTGGAAGAAAAGTCTTCTACCCCCCCAGACTATAGGTAAGGGTCAGCTTCCTCAGGGATCTGATCCTACCCCTAGTGAAGGAACTGCCCTAGAGGTGGTCAGGCCTGGCCTGGCAACACCCCTGATGGCAGGGGACCCTTCTAAGGTAGTACCCAGTCTGGAGCAGGTATACTGCCCCTCTCTAACCTACCTCACTCAGCCTAGGGCTGCAGAGGTCAGGGAGGTCAGTGGACCCCTTAGGGCCCATTGTCCAGAGGAACACCCTCATCAACAGATTAGGGGTTCCCAGTCTAGTAGCCCTAGCCAGGTGAAAATTCCTCAACCCACTGAGGGATCCCTCTTACCAGTGGATAGGGACCTCCCCCAGATGGATTCTGTTAGGCCAAGGCAAACCTGGGACCAAGTGGTTCCAAACCTACCGTGTCCCTCCAGTGTTCCAACCAGAGGGACCCAACCCCCAGCTGTAGGCAGCCAAAGGTTGACCCTTAGGGCCAGATACAACTCAGTCATGGAAAGAAAGGCCTCCATGGTGACCAGTGATCTGAGGAAGCTGAGGCCAACTTTATTAGGGCCTCACTTCTCTACTCAGACACCCCACCAGCCTTTTACTTTGCCAAGACACCCCACAGGTAGAAATCCCAACTTTTGGAGACCACCCCATACCCTTAGGGGTATGGACTGCTTAGTGGACCATAAGACAGGGGGCATCCATGCTAGTGCAGGATCTTCCTTATATGGCCACTTAGTCAATAAAGGCTCAACTGGACAAGGTTAGCCTTATCTTCTTTCGTTTGGGGGGGCGGGTTATGTAGGAAGGTGGAATCTGACTGCATGGTTGCCCACACTTTTTTCCTGGTGTTTTGCTGGTTTTCGACTTAGTCTGACTGGGATCCTGCTATTCAGGACCCCAGTCTATCTGCTTACTCCCTAAATTGGTTGTTCATGTACTGTAGGTACACTCCAGATTGGATTCTGGGGTACCCTTATAAGTCCCTAGTATATGGTATACTATATACCCAGGGCATAGGTACTCCAGAGGCTTCCCAGGGGCTGCAGCATGTATTATGCCACCCCTGAGAGACCATTTAAAATGACACCACAGGTCTGCTACTGCAGCCTGTGTACGGTGGTGCATGCACCCCTTACTTAGATATAGGTTCACTATATCTATCCTAATCACTGCACATATAAACCTATCAGTCACCCCTATAGCAGGCCTTATCAATCCTGAAGGCAGGGTGCTGGGTTTTATGTGAGAGGGTGCCCATGCATGAGCAGAGCCCCTCTGCAGCCTTCGGAACCTATTCTCCGGGGTTGTTTGTGATGCAGCCAACCATATATACTTAAGTGCATTATAACCTCGCTGTAAATGCTAACTTGAATATGGCTGCATGGAAACATGTCGTGTTTGGTGTCAAACACCTTGGAATCATACCTCCACACCAGTAACTGGTGTGGGAGGTATGATTCCACCCTCCTAGAGGGAGAAATATGACAACACCGGTACACCCGGTACCAGCTTCATAGAACCCTGGCATCACAAAATGGATGCTGCCAGCCACAGACACGAGTCTGCCCTCCTGCTGCTGGACGAAACTCCGGCAAGGGAAGGCTTGACAATAGGTTTCCTGTCACAGGGAGGTGTGACCACCTCCCAGACAGGCTTTAGTGTATTGGGGCTGGGTGGGTGAACTCTCAGAGTGCTTTGATGTCTGCACTGGGGACACATTTGGTGTCCTCATGCATAGTCCAGCTCAAACCGGTTGCAGGGGCTATCGGCCCCTGCTCCGGCGCAAAACTGGAAAAAGGACATGGGTGTAGCCACCTCTCTGTCCTGACCCTCCCATAGGTGGGTCCCCAGAGTTTGTCCCACCCCTTCCTTGGGTATAAAGTAGGAACCCCTGGCTACAGGACTTTAGATATTACCTGGACTAAACTCTGCTACATAAACCAAGTAACCTTCGACGATCTACACTTTGCTGGACGACTGAAGAATCTCCCTTGGAGTAAAGGAGTTACTCCCCTGCTGAGCAGGCACTTAAACGCATCTGACCGGTTTGCATCTACGAAGCTCCCGAAGGACTCCGAAGATTTCTGCAATACAGGAGGTGGGTTCCCGAGTTCTCCGAGGTCGATCTGCGCTCTCAGCAATTCTGAGGCCCGTATCCCTCGTGGGGACCGTGAAACCCGTACCCCTGGGCACCGTGTACATTTGCAGCAGCATATGCTTTTCGGCGATCCCTGAAGCTGTGCTTTGGGCTACTTGTAGTCCTGACCCTGAGCAGTAATTCCTTTGAAGATTTCCAGCCTACACTCCACGAGTGTTCCGTGGGCTGGCACTTTGTGATTCCTCTTGAGGTCCCTTTGCGATCCCTGGTCCGTTGGCCTGTGGGTCCCTGAGAAGGCAACTTTAACTTTCAGTGGGCTTCCCTGGTTGCTCCAGACATGCCCTGACTCTCCGTCGCTTGGGGAGTCCCAAGACCTTGCTGGCCCTCACAGAAGCATCTTTCCTCTGACTGCGTGGGTTGCAGTTGCCAAGGCTTGTTGGTGTTCAATCCGGACACTGACCCCCCAGCACTCGACATCCTTTGTGGGACAGCTCGAATCCGGACTGTGGTCATTGCAGACGTCTCCTGGTCCCTGTGGCTGCAGAGTCAAGCTTCGCCTCTTCGCACCTGAAGCACCCGACATCGGTGGGCATTCGATTGCTCCGCTCCTGGTCACGTGAAGTGACCCAGACTTTGTCCCCTCTGCTTTCAGGTTCTTCACATCTCCGATCCAGGCTTGGATCACACCGGACACTTTTCTTCTCCAAGGCAGCGGTACTTTCTCGCATCACGCCATTGAAAACGACGAGAGTTTCCGACACCACTTGACCCCTATGCACCCGGCTCCTCTGGGATAGGTAACACGGGTATCTCAGTACTCTCAAGGGTGCTGGTCTTAGAACCTTCTATGTTTAGCTGGGTTTGCTTGAAGTCCTCATCTAAGTGTCCTTAATCTGTAAAATTCCAACCGCGGCTTTCCCATAGAGTAGTACGGAGCTCGCGTCTGTGTTCCCACACTGCACCCGTACTCCCTGGGTCCCCTGTGTCACTACCTTGGGTGGTTCCTTGGGGTCCCAGCGATTCTACGTGCTCTAGGCACTGTGTCTAGTCAAGTCGTGGTTCTTATACCACTTTCTTAGTATATGGTTCGGTCTCCCCCTGGAGCCCGTTGTGTATTGTGCTATTTACTGTTGTTCTAGTGATTTAATATTGTGTGTTTTGTTCTCTAATCTCATAAAGAGTTTAGTAATAAATACATATATTTTATATACACCTGGTGTGGTTCTCCTTTCATTTGGTCATTCAGGAGGTTATATACTGGTAAAACAAGCTGCTTTACATTCCTTCAAGACTTAGCCTGAAGGCTGCTCTCCACAGCTACCACTAGGATAGCTTTCTATAAAGGTTGTCTTTAACCTATCTCCATAAGGGGTTGTTTGGACTGGTGCAAGGTGCCCACTAGAACTAGTGGACAGCATATGCCAGGCCAACTTCTCACACTGCTCTCCACAGCTACCACTAGGATAGCTTTCTATAAAGGTTGTCTTTAACCTAATCATCAATAAGGGTCGTTTGGACTGGTGCAAGGTGCCCACTTTAATTAGTGGACAGCATATACCAGGCCAACTTCTCACACAATGGATGACTTTGGTCGTGCAGGTGGAGAACTTGTTTTGGGCGTTGAGTTTTTTGTACGAGAGGGAGAGCATCAGTTGAGTGTAGTATGTGTAGGATGGGGCCTTGATTTCCTGGGCGCAAATGATGCTGACGAGTAGGGCCATGTATGTGTTGAAGAGCGTTGGTGATGATACTTGTGGTACGCCACAAATAAGGTTGTGGGAGCCTGAGCAGTAGGGGGCCTGGCTAACTACCTAGATTCTATCCATCAGAAAGAAGCAAATCCAGTGGAGTGCGGGACCTTGGATACCAGCTTCATGCTCTACCTGGCGGAGGTCCCCAAAATCAAGAGAGCCAGAACAGGCGGTCGGCTCTTCTCCCATAACGCCCCCAGGCTCTGGAACTCCATGCCGCTCCCGATCCGCAAGGAAGCCAACCACCGGACATTCCGGAAACATCTGAAAACTTGGCTATTTCCATGATTCCACCTATCCTCCTAGTCACCTCCGCAGCGCTGGGATGCCTCTGGGTAGCCATGCACTATACAAGAGCCCGTTTCATTCATTCATTCATGCAGTCGTTGGATGGGATGGGTTGGGATAATGACCGAAGGCTGCGGAGAGGTCTAGGAATATAAGGGCTGCTGGTCTCGTTTGCCTACAATCATAAGGATGTCATCCCCTGTAGCAATGAGGGCGATTTCCGTACCATGTTTTGGTCTGAATTCAGACTGGTTGGTGTCGATGAGTTGGTGCTTGTTGAGATGGTTGGGTAGGCGCTTGTTGATCAGCTTCTCCATTACGTTTGCTAGGTAAGGTCGCAGGAGATGGATCCGTAATTGGCTAGCAGTGTTGGGTACACAGATGGTTGCTTGAGTAGGGGGAGGACTGTTGTGTGTTTGCAGGTTAGGGGTGAGCGCTGAGCTGATGGGCTGTGGTCCTTTGGAGAAGATGTGGTGGGGGCGAGGGTCTGATGTGACCACAGAGTGGATGTTAGAATTATGTACGGTGGATTAGAAGCTTTTATGAACAAGCATTTCAAAGCCAATAGGCCCGGCTTGTAACTGAAAGTGCCTCTTCATTCATTGGTGAGTTTCTGCCTGTGGGATTGTGGACGGGCAAGAGGGAGTGTGCAAAAATGAGTTAATTAGTTCAATAACAGATGCTTCCATTCAAGCACTCACTGACCCATACTTCCAGGAATTCATTCACTCATCCTTCATGCATTTAGTTACACATCTGTGCACTGGTGCATCCTCTCCTCTTACCTTTATGCACTCCTCATATTCAGTCATTCTTATAGATTACCCTAAAATAAAACACACACACACAAACTCACACGAGTCACTTTCAGTTGAAAGCTTTGCCATTGTTTTATAGGTCTGGCTACAGATGGCTTTAGCTGTGTATCTGCCTTGTGTCAGTCCAACACACAACACAAATGTGTATCAGCCCTTTGGCCATTGGTTGTTTTGAGTGAGTACCCTGTGACATTTTGGGAGTAGTCCATTGCAGTTTCATTGATGTGTACATTTGCTGAGTTTAAAAATTGAGGGGCAGATTTACAATAAACTAACGCAGACGGTGGAGCAAGTCATTTGCTTGCGCCACACTGAGTCACTTTCAAAGCACAGGTATGCGACATATTTACAACAATATGTCGCATCTCTGTGCTTCCCCCTGCGCTGGCGCACAAACTGCTGCCATGCGTCGATGCAGGAACACTTGCACCATGGTGCAAGGATGCCTGTGTCATGGCGATGATTGTTAATGTGCAGGAAGGATTCCCTTCCTGCACATAAACAATCAGAA
This sequence comes from Calotriton arnoldi, assembly GCA_963921515.1. NCBI lineage: Eukaryota > Metazoa > Chordata > Amphibia > Caudata > Salamandridae > Calotriton > Calotriton arnoldi. Next base: position 295,450 of record CAWUFW010015382.1, on the reverse strand, counting down.
ATGGCGCATTACAACTTCTATGTGTGCTGCATTAGCACACATGGAACTTGTAAAACTTCTTTATTTAAAGGATTGTTTATGTGCAGGAAAGGACTCCTTCCTCTACATAAACCATCACCAGAGGTGATTTCCTCTTTCTATGTGTGCTGCAGAATGCAGCATGCATAGAAAGAGGGGAAAAACGAGGATAAATTAATACATTTCTCTGGTGATGATGTCCATAGCCAGAATGTAGTTTTAAGTAGATTTATTAGGTTCAGTTACAGATAGTACCGGCGGCGCAAGGGGCTTGTAAATCTGCCCCTGGGTGAGTAAAAAGTAGTTACCTTTGGTGCTCCTGGACTTGCAGTATGATGGAATTGTACAACAGCAGCCGAGATCCTGGAACCCCCTCACTGCTCCCCAAGAGGGGCTGCCCATTTAGAGCTGCCACAGTGTGCCCCACCTTATCCTTGCTGCTTCCCCTGTCGCCTCTGCCACTGTCAGACACCTTCAGAGGCACTGCCCAGCACAGCATTTTGCATTTCGGTGTCCACAGCTTAACTTCATGCCATCTTTAGAACTCATCCGTTGGCCCCGCTGATAAACACATTCCCACTGGCTGAGCAGCTAGGGAGAAAGTAACAAGATAAATATAATACAGGTTACTACACACCTTCCCTTCTTCCACAAAACAAAAATAGAAACTGCAAAGAAGAAAAAGGTTCAAACAAGGATGTAGTATCCTACTCATGTTCTTGTTATGCCTTTTACATCCCCTGCTCAGCCGTTGTGTTTGTGTGTGTGCTCACGGAATGTTGGAGTGATGATGCGTTTGGAATGTTGGGTGCCTGAGAGGATGGAAGCGACAGTTGAGAATGGGCTGAGCAGCATGCAGGCTGCTCCTGGTGGGGCTGCTTCACAGAGCTTTACTACCTGCTCTTCTGATCCTGTAACCTGTAACTTACTACAATAAAACTTCTTGGGGCATATTTACGTTCCCTGGCGCATCCCTGCATATCAGCAGGGATGCGCCAGGGAAAATGCGTCACGCAAGTTTACCCTTGCGCCACGTCCGATGCGCCGCATTTACAATGCGGCGCATCGTGGCGCAAGGATAAGTAGATGCGTGACGCATCTGCCGGCGGAAGGTTGGCGCAGTGCTGAAGTTGTGTCGCAAGCTCGATGCAACTGCAGCACTGTTCCAACCTTCCCTATCCCTAACATGGTGCGTCAATCCTTACGCCTGCTTGAAGCAGGCGTAAGGATTTGACGCACCAGCGTCGGAAAAGTGACTGCGTGAAATCTTGTAGATTTCACTACGTCACTTTTCCGAGGCGTTCCTGCGCCGAAACGCCCCCCCCCTGCGCCGGTACGCCCACATGAAACCTGACGCAGGTTTAATGTGGCGCAGGAGTTTACTACGTGACGCATCTCCCTAGATGCGTCACGTTGTAAATATAGCGCAACGCGGCGCATGGTTTGCGTCGCCGCTGCGTCACATGCGTGACGCAACGGCGGCGCAAAAGTGGCGCAAGGGGCTTATAAATATGCCCCCTTGAATTTTATCCTACCTGCGTGGACCTCCTTACTACAAAGGAGAACCCCAAGAAATAGAAAAATGGAACAGGGGAGGATAAGCAAGAAGAAAGTGAACCCAAACGTGAAGGCATAATAGCAAAGATACCAAGAAAATCAAACGTGAGCAAGGAAGAAAATACACCGGAGATATGCAAGAGTAAATACAAGAGAATATGAAATAGAATGTTAAGACCGAAGTACAAGAGAAATGGAAAAAAATATCAGAGAAAATATACAAGAGAAGTACAAGAAGTGCATGTACAGAAAAAACAATATAGAGAAGATGCGTAGACAAATATACATAATATATCACCCACCCATCATCCTCCTATAAATTTTGAAAGAAACAGTAGAGATGGGTGAAGGACACCCGAACTGACTTTCCCCAAAATACAAGTGAATAAATGGACCAGAAACAACATGGAACATCTACACCCAACATCAACCCAAGAAAATAGTTAGGGGAAAGAAAGAAAAAGAACATTGACTGCTAACCATACAGCCAAACAGGTCTAGGGGCAGACAACAACGAATGTGGCACACGGTGAAAATGAATATATCAAACAACACATGGGACTAAAACCCATTAGAACCCAACATGGGGTTAGAAACGTAAACAGAGCACAGAAAACATGGGACTCGTACCCATTAGCAATAGAAAACATGGGAGTAGTACCCATTAGAAACCTATGTGGTAGTTAGAGCCTAAACAAAACAGTTGAAAACATGGGACTGGTACCCATTAGAACCCCTATGTGGTGGTTAGAGCGTGAACAAAACAATAGAAAACATGGGACTCGTACCCATTAACCCCTTCGGTGCTCATGACAGAATGGTTCCGTCATGAGCACCAGTGCTCCTGTGCTCATGACGGAACCATTCCGTCATGAGGACAGGGTCACGAAATCCCTCTGCTGCAAACAGCAGAGGGATTTCCATTTTTTGGGGGGGCCTCGGGAGGTGGGGAAGAGCTTCCCCAACCTCTTGAGGCCCTTCACTCATTTTCAATCTAATGACGATTGCGCGCATGGCGCGCTGTCGTCATTAGATTGAAAACAAAACTGAAACTTAGTTTCAGTTTCAATGTTTCAGTGCTCGTGGGGCTATCTCAGCCCCCCGAGCACCGAAACACTTGGGAGAGGTATCGTTGGAAAGGGGAGAATCTCCCCTTTCCAATGGTACCCTTCCCTAGTGGATCCCTGCTTGGGGATCGCCGCAGGGATCCACCCACTAGCCACCAGGGAGGGGGGAGCGGCCCCTTGGGCAAGGACCTTTGCTCCCCCCATTTACATTTCTCAGACAGCCTTTCTGCACCCCCTTGGGGGCAGATAGGGGCAGTAGCCCCCAATCTGCCCCCCCGGGGGGACAGAAAGCACGCTAGATGCCAGGGATTCTTTTTTATACGCCAGGGGTGGGGGCTGCCCAGAATGGGCATGCCAAAGCCCCCACCCTACCCCCACAAAGAAGGAATAAGACTTTCTGCCCCCCAGGAGGCAGATGGGGGCAATAGCCCCTGATCTGCCCCCCGGGGGGGGCAGAATGCCCACTAGGCCCCAGGGATTTTTTTTTATATATATAAGTAGGGGTGGGGGCTGCCCAGAATGGGCATACAAATACCCCCGCCCCAAAAAAAAATGCTACAGTCTTTCTGCCCCTCCTGGGAGGCAGATAGGGCAATAACCCCCAATCTGCCCCCCCCAGGGGGGCAGAAATCACCCTAGACGCCAGGGATTTTGTTTATACGCCAGGGGTGGGGGCTGCCCAGAATGGGCATGCCAAAGCCCCCACCCTACGCCCCAAAGAAGAAATAAGACTTTCTGCCCCTCCAAGAGGCAGATGGGGCAATAGCCCCTAATCTGCCCCCCGGGGGGGGCAGAAAGCCCACTAGGCCCCAGGGATTTTTTTTTTATATGTACGTAGGGGTGGGGGCTGCCCAGAATGGGCATGCAAATACCCCCACCCCAAAAAAAATGCCACAGTCTTTCTGCCCCTCCTGGGAGGCAGATGGGGCAATAGCCCCCAATCTGCCCCCCGGGAGGGCAGAAAGCACCCTAGATGCCAGGGACTTATTTTATACGCCTGGGGTGGGGGCTGCCCACAGTGGGCATGCCAAAGCCCCCACCCTACCCCCCCAAAGAAGGAATAAGACTTTCTGCCCCCCCCCCCAGGAGGCAGATGGTGGCAATAGCCCCTGATCTGCCCCCAGGGGGGGCAGAAAGCCCACTAGGCCCCAGGGATGTTTTTTAATATATATACGTAAGGGTGGGGCCTGCCCAGAATGGGATGCAAATACCCCCACCCAAAAAAAAATGCTACAGTCTTTCTGCTCCTCCAGGGAGGCAGATGGGGCAATAGCCCCTTATCTGCCCCCCGGGGGGGGGAAGAAAGCCCACTAGGCACCAGGGATTTATATTTTTCCAAAGTTCGGGGCGGGGGCTGCCCAGAATGGGCATGCCAATGCCCCCACCACCCCAAAAAATGCCAGATACTTTCTGCCCCCCCCTCAGGAGGCAGATGGGGACAGTAGCCCCTGATCTGCCCCCGGGGGGGGGCAAAAAGCCCACTAGGCCACAGGGATTTGGTTTTTTTATGCGTAGGGGTGTGGGCTGCCCAGAATGGGCATGCCAATGCCCCCACCCCCCAAAAATTTCCACAGTCTTTCTGCCCCCCCGGGAGGCAGATGGGGGCAATAGCCCCTTATCTGCCCCATCGGGGGGCATAAATCCCACTAGGCACCAGGGGTAAATGTTATTTAAAATTCAGGGGTGGGGGCTGCCCAGAATGGGAATGCCAATGCCCCCACCCCCAAAAAATTTCCACAGTCTTTCTGGCCCCCCCGGGAGGCAGATGGGGGCAATAGCCCCTTATCTGCCCCGTCGGGGGGCAGAAATCCCACTAGGTACCAGGGGTAAATGTTATTCAAAATTCAGGGGTGGGGGCTGCCCAGAATGGGAAGGCCAATGCCCCCACCCCCCAAAAAAGATGCCACTGTCTTTCTGTCCCCCCAGGAGGCAGATGGGGGCAGTAGCCCCTGATCTGCCCCCCGGGGGGGCAGAGAGCCCACGAGGCACCAGCGATTATGCTGGCTTTTTTTTATACGTAGGGGTGGGGGCTGCCCAGAATGGGCATCCCAATGTCCCCACCCACCCAAACAAAATAGCCACAGTCTTTCTGCCCCCCTTGGGGGCATATCGGGGCAATAGCCCCCGATTTCCCCCCTCCCCAGGGTGGCAGAAAGCCCACTAGGCACAGACTTTTTTTGCGGAATGTGCCTACCTCTGGATTGAACTAGACACCCAGGGGAATCCAGGATGCAGTGACTTGTGTGGCTCTCACTCGGTTCTGTTACCCAGAATCCCTTGCAAACCTCAAACTTTATTAAAAAAAACCACATTTTCCTCATTTCTGTGATGGAAAGTGCTGGAATTTGCGCAGTTCCACAAACTTTCACCCACCCCGCATTCCCCAAAGTCTTCCGATAAAAATGATACCTCACTTGTGTGGGTTGGCATAGTGCCCGCGACGGGAAACAGCCCAAACCGCAACGTGAGTTTTTGGCCCTGGGCTCGGTGGCTATCTAGGGAAACCTACCAAACCCACACATTTCTGAAAACTAGACACCCGGGGGAGTCCAGCAAGGTATGGCTTGCGTGGGTCCCCCAACATTTCCCTACCCAGAATCCCTTCCAAACCTCAAATTTTGGTGAAAAAACCACATTGTATCTGGTTTGCAGAAATGTGTGGGTTTGGTAGATTTCCCTAGATGGCCGCCGAGCCCGGGGCCAAAAACTCATGGGACCCCCCTTGCAAAACCAGGTGGTTTTGTGATAGGTAATTTTGATGTCGCCTCAATAGGTTTTAGGCCCTTTCCTGTCACAGGTACTTGACCCACCCACACAAGTGAGGTACCATTTTTCTCGGAAGACGTTGGGGAATGCGGGGTGGGTGGAATTTTGTGGATCCACACAGATTCCAGAACTTTCCACCACAGAAATGTGAGGAAAATGTGTTTTTTGTGAGAAATGTTGAGGTTTGCAAGAGATTCTGGGTAACAGAACCTGGTGAGAGCCAGACAAGTCACCCCATCCTGGATTCCCCTGGGTGTCTAGTTTTCAAAAATGTATAGGTTTGCTAGGTTTCCCTATGTGCCAGCAGAGCTAGGGTTCAAAATCTACAGCTAGGCACTTTGCAAAAAAATGGTCAGTTTTCACTGTGAAAATGTGGTGTGTCCACGTTGCATTTTGGGCCGTTTCCTGTCGCGGGCACTAGGCCTACCCACACAAGTGAGGTACCATTTTTCTCGGAAGACTTTGGGGAATGTGGGGTGTGTGGAATTGTGTGGATCCACACAGATTCCAGAACTTTCCACCACAGAAATGTGAGGAAAATTTGTTTTTTTGACAAATTTTGAGGTTTGCAAGGGATTCTGGGTAACAGAACCTGGTGAGAGCCAGACAAGTCACCCCATCCTGGATTCCCCTGGGTGTCTAGTTTTCAAAAATGTATAGGTTTGCTAGGTTTCCCTATGTGCCAGCAGAGCTAGGGTTCAAAATCTACAGCTAGGCACTTTGCAAAAAAAGGGTCAGTTTTCACTGTGAAAATGTGGTGTGTCCACGTTGCGTTTTGGGCCGTTTCCTGTCACGGGCACTAGTCCTACCCACACAAGTGAGGTACCATTTTTCTCGGAAGGCATTGGAGAATGCAGGGTGGGCAGAATTTTGTGGATCCATGCAGATTCCAGAACTTTCTACCACAGAAATATGAGGAAAATGTGTTTTTTTTGACAAATTTTGAGGTTTGCAAGGGATTCTGGGTAAAAGAACCTGGTGAGAGCCAGACAAGTCACCCCATCCTGGATTCCCCTGGGTGTCTAGTTTTTAAAAATGTACAGGTTTGCTAGGTTTCCTAGGTGCCGGCAGAGCTAGGCTTCAAAATCTACAGCTAAGCACTGTGCAAAAAAGGGTCCGTTTTCACTTTGAAAATGTGGTGTGTCCACGTTGCGTTTTGGGCCGTTTCCTGTCGCGGGCACTAGGCCTACCCACACAAGTGAGGTACCATTGTTCTCGGAAGACTTTGGGGAATGTGGGGTGTGTGGAATTGTGTGGATCCACACGGATTCCAGAACTTTCCACCACAGAAATGTGAGGAAGATTTGTTTTTTGACAAATTTTGAGGTTTGCAAGGGATTCTGGGTAACAGAACCTGGTGAGAGCCAGACAAGTCACCCCATCCTGGATTACCCTGGGTGTCTAGTTTAAAAAAATGTATAGGTTTGCTAGATTTCCCTAGGTACCGGCAGAGCTAGGGTCAATATCTACAGCTAGGCACTTTGCAGAAAAAGGGTCCGTTTTAACTTTGAAAATGTGGTGTGTCCACGTTGCGTTTTGGGCCGTTTCCTGACGCGGGCACTAGGCCTACCCACACAAGTGAGGTACCATTTTTCTCGGAAGACTTTGGGGAATGCAGGGTGGGTGGAATTTTGTGGGTCCCCGCAGATTCCAGAACTTTCCAGCACAGAAATGTGAGGAAAATGTGGTTTTTTGACAAATTTTGAGGTTTGCAAGGGATTCTGGGTAACAGAACCTGATTAGAGTCAGACAAGTCACCCCATCCTAGATTCCCCTGGGTGTCTAGTTTTCAAAAATGTATAGGTTTGTTAGGTTTCCCTAGGTGCCGGCAGAGCTAGGGTTCAAAATCTACAGCTAGGCACTTTGCAAAAAAAGGGTCAGTTTTAACTGTGAAAATGTGGAGTGTCCACGTTGCGTTTTGGGCCATTTCCTGTCGCGGGCACTAGACCTACCCACACAATTGAGGTTTCATTTTTCTCAGAAGACTTTGGGGAATGCGGGGTGGGTGGAATTTTGTAGATCCACGCAGATTCCAGAACTTTCCACCACAGAAATGTGAGGAAAATGTGCTTTTTTTGACAAATGTTGAGGTTTGCAAGGGATTCTGGGAAACAGAACCTGGTGCGAGCCAGACAAGTCACCCAATCCTGGATTCCCCTGGGTGTCTAGTTTTAAAAAATGTATAGGTTTGCTAGGTTTCCCTAGGTGCCGGCAGAGCTAGGGTTCAAAACCTACAGCTAGGCACTTTGTAAAAAAACAATCCGTTTTCACTGTGAAAATGTGGTGTGTCCACGTTGCGTTTTGGGCCGTTTCCTGTCACGGGCACTAGTCCTACCCACACAAGTGAGGTACCATTTTTCTCGGAAGGCATTGGAGAATGCAGGGTGGGTGGAATTTTGTGGATCCATGCAGATTCCAGAACTTTCCACCACAGAAATATGAGGAAAATGTGTTTTTGTGGACAAATTTTGAGGTTTGCAAGGGATGCTGGGTAAAAGATCATGGTGAGAGCCAGACAAGTCACCCCATCCTGGATTCCCCTGGGTGTCTAGTTTTTAAAAATGTACAGGTTTGCTAGGTTTCCCTAGGTGCCGGCAGAGCTAGGGTTCAAAATCTACAGCTAAGCACTTTGCAAAAAATGGGTCCGTTTTCACTTTGAAATTGTGGTGTGTCCACGTTGCGTTTTGGGCCGTTTCCTGTCGCGGGCACTAGGCCTACCCACACAAGTGAGGTACCATTTTTCTCGGAAGACTTTGGGGAATGCAGGGTGGGTGGAATTTTGTGGATCCACGCAGATTCCAGAACTTTCCACCACAGAAATGTGAGGAAAATGTTGTTTTTTTTGACAAATTTTGAGGTTTGCAAGGGATTCTGGGTAAAAGAACCTGGTGAGAGCCAGACAAGTCACCCCATCCTGGTTTCCCCTGGGTGTCTAGTTTTTAAAAATGTACAGGTTTGCTAGGTTTCCCTAGGTGCCGGCAGAGCTAGGGTTCAAAATCTACAGCTAGGCACTTTGCAAAAAAAGGGTCCGTTTTCACTTTGAAAATGTGGTGTGTCCACGTTGCGTTTTGGGCCGTTTCCTGTCGCGGGCACTAGGCCTACCCACACAAGTGAGGTACCATTTTTCTCGGAAGACTTTGGGGAATGCAGGGTGGGTGGAATTTTGTGGGTCCCCGCAGATTCCAGAACTTTCCAGCACAGAAATGTGAGGAAAATGTGGTTTTTTGACAAATTTTGAGGTTTGCAAGGGATTCTGGGTAACAGAACCTGGTGAGAGTCAGACAAGTCACCCCATCCTAGATTCCCCTGGGTGTCTAGTTTTCAAAAATGTATAGGTTTGTTAGGTTTCCCTAGGTGCCGGCAGAGCTAGGGTTCAAAACCTACAGCTAGGCACTTTGTAAAAAAACGGTCTGTTTTCACTGTGAAAATGTGGTGTGTCCACGTTGCGTTTTGGGCCGTTTCCTGTCACGGGCACTAGTCCTACCCACACAAGTGAGGTACCATTTTTCTCGGAAGGCATTGGAGAATGCAGGGTGGGTGGAATTTTGTGGATCCATGCAGATTCCAGAACTTTCCACCACAGAAATATGAGGAAAATGTGTTTTTTTGGACAAATTTTGAGGTTTGCAAGGGATTCTGGGTAAAAGATCATGGTGAGAGCCAGACAAGTCACCCCATCCTGGATTCCCCTGGGTGTCTAGTTTTTAAAAATGTACAGGTTTGCTAGGTTTCCCTAGGTGCCGGCAGAGCTAGGGTTCAAAATCTACAGCTAAGCACTTTGCAAAAAATGGGTCCGTTTTCACTTTGAAATTGTGGTGTGTCCACGTTGCGTTTTGGGCCTTTTCCTGTCGCGGGCACTAGGCCTACCCACACAAGTGAGGTACCATTTTTCTCGGAAGACTTTGGGGAATGCAGGGTGGGTGGAATTTTGTGGATCCACGCAGATTCCAGAACTTTCCACCACAGAAATGTGAGGAAAATGTTGTTTTTTTTGACAAATTTTGAGGTTTGCAAGGGATTCTGGGTAACAGAACCTGGTGAGAGTCAGACAAGTCACCACATCCTAGATTCCCCTGGGTGTCTAGTTTTCAAAAATGTATAGGTTTGTTAGTTTTCCCTAGGTGCCGGTAGAGCTAGGGTTCAAAATCTACAGCTAGGCACTTTGCAAAAAAAGGGTCAGTTTTCACTGTGAAAATGTGGTGTGTCCACGTTGCGTTTTGGGCCGTTTCCTGTCGCGGGCACTAGTCCTACCCATACAAGTGAGGTACCATTTTTCTCAGAAGGCATTGGAGAATGCAGGGTGGGTGGAATTTTGTGGATCCATGCAGATTCCAGAACTTTCCACCACAGAAATATGAGGAAAATGTGTTTTTTGGGACAAATTTTGAGGTTTGCAAGGGATTCTGGGTAAAAGAACCTGGTGAGAGCCAGACAAGTCACCCCATCCTGGTTTCCCCTGGGTGTCTAGTTTTTAAAAATGTACAGGTTTGCTAGGTTTCCCTAGGTGCCGGCAGAGCTAGGGTTCAAAATCTACAGCTAGGCACTTTGCAAAAAAAGGGTCCGTTTTCACTTTGAAAATGTGGTGTGTCCACGTTGCGTTTTGGGCCGTTTCCTGTCGCGGGCACTAGGCCTACCCACACAAGTGAGGTACCATTTTTCTCGGAAGACTTTGGGGAATGCAGGGTGGGTGGAATTTTGTGGGTCCCCACAGATTCCAGAACTTTCCAGCACAGAAATGTGAGGAAAATGTGGTTTTTTGACAAATTTTGAGGTTTGCAAGGGATTCTGGGTAACAGAACCTGGTGAGAGTCAGACAAGTCACCCCATCCTAGATTCCCCTGGGTGTCTAGTTTTCAAAAATGTATAGGTTTGTTAGGTTTCCCTAGGTGCCGGCAGAGCTAGGGTTCAAAATCTACAGCTAGGCACTTTGCAAAAAAAGGGTCAGTTTTCACTGTGAAAATGTGGTGTGTCCACGTTGCGTTTTGGGCCATTTCCTGTCGCGGGCACTAGACCTACCCACACAATTGAGGTATAATTTTTCTCAGAAGACTTTGGGGAATGCGGGGTGGGTGGAATTTTGTGGATCCACGCAGATTCCAGAACTTTCCACCACAGAAATGTGAGGAAAATGTGCTTTTTTTGACAAATTTTGAGGTTTGCACGGGATTCTGGGAAACAGAACCTGGTGCGAGCCAGACAAGTCACCCAATCCTGGATTCCCCTGGGTGTCTAGTTTTCAAAAATGTATAGGTTTGCTAGGTCTCCCTAGGTGCCGGCAGAGCTAGGGTTCAAAACCTACAGCTAGGCACTTTGTAAAAAAACGGTCCGTTTTCACTGTGAAAATGTGGTGTGTCCACGTTGCGTTTTGGGCCGTTTCCTGTCACGGGCACTAGTCCTACCCACACAAGTGAGGTACCATTTTTCTCGGAAGGCATTGGAGAATGCAGGGTGCGTGGAATTTTGTGGATCCATGCAGATTCCAGAACTTTCCACCACAGAAATATGAGGAAAATGTGTTTTTTTGGACAAATTTTGAGGTTTGCAAGGGATTCTGGGTAAAAGAACATGGTGAGAGCCAGACAAGTCACCCCATCCTGGATTCCCCTGGGTGTCTAGTTTTCAAAAATGTATAGGTTTGCTAGGTCTCCCTAGGTGCCGGCAGAGCTAGGGTTCAAAATCTACAGCTAGGCACTTTGCAAAAAAAGGGTCAGTTTTCACTGTGAAAATGTGGTGTGTCCACGTTGCGTTTTGGGCCATTTCCTGTCGCGGGCACTAGACGTACCCACACAATTGAGGTGTAATTTTTCTCAGAAGACTTTGGGGAATGCGGGGTGGGTGGAATTTTGTGGATCCATGCAGATTCCAGAACTTTCCACCACAGAAATGTGAGGAAAAGGTGCTTTTTTTGACAAATTGTGAGGTTTGCAAGGGATTCTGGGAAACAGAACCTGGTGCGAGCCAGACAAGTCACCCAATCCTGGATTCCCCTGGGTGTCTAGTTTTCAAAAATTTATAGGTTTGCTAGGTCTCCCTAGGTGCCGGCAGAGCTAGGGTTCAAAATCTACAGCTAGGCACTTTGCAAAAAAAGGGTCAGTTTTCACTGTGAAAATGTGGTGTGTCCACGTTGCGTTTTGGGCCATTTCCTGTCGCGGGCACTAGACGTACCCACACAATTGAGGTGTAATTTTTCTCAGAAGACTTTGGGGAATGCAGGGTGGGTGGAATTTTGTGGATCCACGCAGATTCCAGAACTTTCCACCACAGAAATGTGAGGAAAATGTGCTTTTTTTGACAAATTTTGAGGTTTGCAAGGGATTCTGGGAAACAGAACCTGGTGCGAGCCAGACAAGTCACCCAATCCTGGATTCCCCTGGGTGTCTAGTTTTCAAAAATGTATAGGTTTGCTAGGTCTCCCTAGGTGCCGGCAGAGCTAGGGTTCAAAACCTACAGCTAGGCACTTTGTAAAAAAGCGGTCCGTTTTCACTGTGAAAATGTGGTGTGTCCACGTTGCGTTTTGGGCCGTTTCCTGTCACGGGCACTAGTCCTACCCACACAAGTGAGGTACCATTTTTCTCGGAAGGCATTGGAGAATGCAGGGTGCGTGGAATTTTGTGGATCCATGCAGATTCCAGAACTTTCCACCACAGAAATATGAGGAAAATGTGTTTTTTTGGACAAATTTTGAGGTTTGCAAGGGATTCTGGGTAAAAGAACATGGTGAGAGCCAGACAAGTCACCCCATCCTGGATTCCCCTGGGTGTCTAGTTTTTAAAAATGTACAGGTTTGCTAGGTTTCCCTAGGTGCCGGCAGAGCTAGGGTTCAAAATCTACAGCTAAGCACTTTGCAAAAAATGGGTCCGTTTTCACTTTGAAAATGTGGTGTGTCCACGTTGCGTTTTGGGCTGTTTCCTGTCGCGGGCACTAGGCCTACCCACACAAGTGAGGTACCATTTTTCTCGGAAGACTATGGGGAATGCAGGGTGGGTGGAATTTTGTGGATCCACGCAGATTCAAGAACTTTCCACCACAGAAATGTGAGGAAAATGTGTTTTTTTGGACAAATTTTGAGGTTTGCAAGGGATTCTGGGTAACAGAACCTGGTGAGAGTCAGACAAGTCACCCCATCCTAGATTCCCCATGCGTGTCTAGTTTTCAAAAATGTATAGGTTTGTTAGGTTTCCCTAGGTGCCGGCAGAGCTAGGGTTCAAAATCTACAGCTAGGCACTTTGCAAAAAAAGGGTCAGTTTTCACTGTGAAAATGTGGTGTGTCCACGTTGTGTTTTGGGCCATTTCCTGTCGCGGGCACTAGACCTACCCACACAATTGAGGTGTAATTTTTCTCAGAAGACTTTGGGGAATGCGGGGTGGGTGGAATTTTGTGGATCCACGCAGATTCCAGAACTTTCCACCACAGAAATGTGAGGAAAATGTGCTTTTTTTGACAAATTTTGAGGTTTGCAAGGGATTCTGGGAAACAGAACCTGGTGCGAGCCAGACAAGTCACCCAATCCTGGTTTCCCCTGGGTGTCTAGTTTTCAAAAATGTATAGGTTTGCTAGGTTTCCCTAGGTGCCGGCAGAGCTAGGGTTCAAAACCTACAGCTAGGCACTTTGTAAAAAAACGGTCCGTTTTCACTGTGAAAATGTGGTGTGTCCACGTTGCGTTTTGGGCCATTTCCTGTCGCGGGCACTAGACGTACCCACACAATTGAGGTGTAATTTTTCTCAGAAGACTTTGGGGAATGCGGGGTGGGTGGAATTTTGTGGATCCACGCAGATTCCAGAACTTTCCACCACAGAAATGTGAGGAAAATGTGCTTTTTTTGACAAATTTTGAGGTTTGCAAGGGATTCTGGGAAACAGAACCTGGTGCGAGCCAGACAAGTCACCCAATCCTGGTTTCCCCTGGGTGTCTAGTTTTCAAAAATGTATAGGTTTGCTAGGTTTCCCTAGGTGCCGGCAGAGCTAGGGTTCAAAACCTACAGCTAGGCACTTTGTAAAAAAACGGTCCGTTTTCACTGTGAAAATGTGGTGTGTCCACGTTGCGTTTTGGGCCATTTCCTGTCGCGGGCACTAGTCCTACCCATACAAGTGAGGTACCATTTTTCTCAGAAGGCATTGGAGAATGCAGGGTGGGTGGAATTTTGTGGATCCATGCAGATTCCAGAACTTTCCACCACAGAAATATGAGGAAAATGTGTTTTTTTGGACAAATGTTGAGGTTTGCAAGGGATTCTGGGTAAAAGAACCTGGTGAGAGCCAGACAAGTCACCCCATCCTGGATTCCCCTGGGTGTCTAGTTTTTAAAAATGTACAGGTTTGCTAGGTTTCCCTAGGTGCCGGGACAGCTAGGCTTCAAAATCTACAGCTAAGCACTTTGCAAAAAAAGGGTCCGTTTTCACTTTGAAAATGTGGTGTGTCCACGTTGCGTTTTGGGCCGTTTCCTGTCGCGGGCACTAGGCCTACCCACACAAGTGAGGTACCATTGTTCTCGGAAGACTTTGGGGAATGTGGGGTGTGTGGAATTGTGTGGATCCACACGGATTCCAGAACTTTCCACCACAGAAATGTGAGGAAAATTTGTTTTTTTGACAAATTTTGAGGTTTGCAAGGGATTCTGGGTAACAGAACCTGGTGAGAGCCAGTCAAGTCACCCCATCCTGGATTCCCCTGGGTGTCTAGTTTTAAAAAATGTATAGGTTTGCTAGGTTTCCTGTTGGAAACGGGGTTACCGAGTCCGTTACGGTAGCATGGCGCAAAGCGGGGAAAGGCACGCGAAGGCAATGTGTAAGGCAGTTGTGCAGCACACTCTTACTTTAACTCAGTAATGCGGAGCAATAACCGGACACCACACCAGGCTTGTGTAAGTAAAAATCAGGTTTCTTTATATCAATCAAGATGGCATTCACTTATGCAGATTATACATTCCTTTAACTGGTGCGCATTCGTTTAAAAAGACCCTCAACAGTTCTGGCCACTAAAAGGCCGCAGGAATTAGTTCCTTTAAAATCACAGCACCAATAATGATTCGGGTGCGCTAACAAAGTAGGGCCTAGAACATGCACAACACTTTTTAGGCATTAACATCTCTGGCCCCTGGGCACATACATCAGGCCTAGGTACTCAGTACAGCCTGTGGTACACTAGGCGGGAGGGAATCCTAGAGGGAACCCCTCAACATGTCCAGCAGCTGGGGCTTCCCTATGAGGGGGGACTCCTATATCTCCCAGGGGAGGTGAGGGTTAAATTAGGCTAGGGCCCTTTCTCACCAGGTGCCTGGCCTGGTACAAAACGTCATGGAAGGCCCCTCCCTCCTTAATCCCTTGTGAAGCGTGGCCCCCGGCCCCCAGGGGCTTAACCTAGAGCCCTAGGGGCCTCCTGGGCTCACCTGCGGTGCTGTTGCTGGTCGCTGTGCCTCTCGGCGGACTCTCCTCCGGGCCAGCCCTCTGTTGGACGGGGCGGGGCCCGGCGCGAGTCTCACGGCCCTCCGGCCGGCGCTGGCTATTCTCCTCGAGGCTATGGAGCCTCTCGCGGCGTTATCGCTTCGTTGGGGGGCCGGTATGCCACTCCTCCGGCCCCCGTGGAGTCAGGAGAGAGAGTAGGGACACGGAGCGGGAGCCGGCAGTCCTTTCAGACGGCTCCGGCTTCCCGCGAGGACACAAGGAGTTCTAGCTCACCTCCGGACGTGCAGGGGGGGCGGGCTCTCGACGGCGCCCAATCCTGGCGCGGCGGCGATTCTTCCTGGGGCTCCCGTTGGCAGTGGAGCCCCTCGGACGTCTTCCCGATTGGCTCCGGCTGGGCCAATCGCGTCGCGGCCTTCTCCTCTTCCGGGGGCTCCCGTTGGCAGTGGAGCCCCTCTGACGTCGTCCCGATTGGCTCCGGCTGGGCCAATCGCGTCGCGGCCTTCGTCGGTTGCTAGGCGACGCCTCCCGCCTCCTTCTTCTCTGGCTGCTGGCTCCGGCGGGGCCAATCCCGTCGCGGCCTTTTCGGGGCGCGACCTATGACGCGGTCAGCGTCCCCGGCCCCACGGCAACGGCGTCCACGGGCCTGGAGGCCGCAGAAGGCCTCAGCTCGGTTTACGCGGCCCTCGGGGGCTGCGGCGGGGTTATTCTTGGCCGCGCTTGCAGCGGCAGGGGTCTCGGGCCCGGCGGTGATTTCTGTGGGCTTCGGTGAGGGCGCGGACGGCGCACCTCACCACAGTTATGCACGGGGGAGAGGTCTTCCTCACCTCAGCTCCCCTCTTCACGCGGCGGCGGCCGCGGCGGCGATCCAGTCACCAGGTCAGTGACTGGGGGGGGGGTCAAGTTCTCTCCCATGGAGTTGCAGCGCGGGGCGCGCTGACAGCCTTCTTCACAGGGCTGTGTGGGAAGGGTTCTTGGGGGACAGTCCAGCTGTCGGTGTGGATAGATAGGGGGGTGAAGGCCTAGCGCTTAGGACACAGCGCTTCGCCTCGTGATCCCCATTCGACGGTTTCACTTGAGATCCTGTTACTCTTGGATTCAGCAAAGTTCTTCTTATGAACAGTGGGGGGGGGTTGTGAGTTGGTGATTCTGGGAGTGCTTGATGTTCCTCCCGGCACGCTGGAGATGGTTCCCTGGGTCCCCTCACACTGGGCAAGATCAGTGGGTGGTGGGCGTTCCTCAGCTATCTTACGGCAGCAGGGCCTTGACCCTGTCAGCAGCAGTAGTGTAGGTCTCCCCCCTAGGCCCTAAAGTCTATACTCCGGCGCAGGTTCTCCCAGGTTCAGCGGTGCCTCAACCTAACTAACTAAAAGGTTTTCCCTCCAAGCCTCTTATACCCCTAGGTCAGGTGACCCTCCTAAAGGCGGCAAAACGTAACTCCTCCCACAGCCCGGAAGGTTCTGGAACCTTCCACCTACCTAGCTATGGGGCCCAGAGGCGGGGACGGGATGGATACTGTATCCCTATGTCCCAGCCTGACTCTGGCGACTAGCGTGTATGTGTGGAAGGCCCTCTGCAGTAGCAGGGGCCTGTGGCAGCCATCTTTAGTGAGAGAGCACCTGCACCTCAGCACTGACCAGCAGTGGCAAGGCGCCCGGAGACCTAGGTCCAGTAAAAATATGGTGGCAAAAATGAGGCGCAAAAGGGAAAAAAACAGGGCAAGACCACCCTAGGGCTGACAGGTCTAACACGCGTCCCCCCAGCCGAAAGAGGGGAGAGCTTCCCAACCTCTAGGGAGTTCTCTTCACTAAGGCGGAAAAACCGGGAGAGACCGTCAGCGTTGGCGTGGTCTACACCGGGTCGATGTTCCACCCGAAAGTCCATCCCCTGGAGGGAAATGGACCACCTCAACAATTTGGGGTTTTCGCCTCTCATCTGCATGAGCCAGCGAAGGGGTCTGTGGTCGGTCTGGATCAAGAAGTGACAACCAAAAAGGTATGGCCTCAACTTCTTCACAGCCCAAACCACAGCAAAGGCTTCCCGCTCGATGGTACTCCACCGCTGTTCCCGGGGGAGTAGTCTTCGGGAGATAAAGGCCACTGGCTGGTCTTGGCCATCGTCATTCAGCTGCGAGAGCACAGCTCCTATGCCATGCTCAGAAGCGTCTGTCTGCACGATAAACTCCCTTCCAAAATCTGGAGTCCTGAGCACCGGGGCGGTGCACATGGCACGTTTAAGAGTCTCAAAGGCATCCTGGCAGGCAGCCGTCCAGATTACTCTGCGTGGCTGCTTCTTGGAAGTCAATTCCGTCAATGGGCCCACGATGGTTCCATATCCCTTGACGAACCGGCGGTAGTATCCCGTGAGGCCGAGAAAAGCTCGGACCTCTGTTTGGGTCTTGGGGGGCTCCCAGGCCATGATGGTCTCAATCTTGGCTTGGAGGGGTTGCACCTTACCTCCGCCCACCAGGTGTCCCAGGTACACGACAGATCCCTGTCCAATCTGGCACTTGCTGGCCTTGATGGTTAGACCAGCCCGTTGCAAAGCCTGTAGCACCTCCTGGAGATGCTGCAGATGGTCCTCCCAGCTGCTACTGAAGACAGCTATGTCATCCAGGTAGGCAGCCGAGAAGGCCTCTAGGCCAGACAGCACCTGGTTCACCAACCGCTGGAAAGTGGCTGGAGCATTTTTCAACCCGAAGGGCATCACACAGAATTGAAAGTGGCCCTCGGGGGTGGAGAACGCAGTCTTCTCCCTTGCTCCTTCCGCCATGGCGATCTGCCAATAGCCTGATGTTAAATCAATGGTACTCAGGTACCGGGCTGCTCCCAGCCGGTCAATGAGCTCATCCGCCCGAGGGATCGGGTGAGCGTCGGTCTTGGTGACTGAGTTGAGTCCACGATAATCCACACAGAACCGAAGTTCTGGTGTGGTGCCCGGGGGGCCGCTTTCGGCACCAACACTACCGGACTAGCCCAAGGGCTACTGGAAGGCTCAATCACCCCCAGTTCTAGCATCTTGACAACCTCACCCTGGATACTAGCCTTGACCTTATCGGACAGCCGGTAAGACTTGTTCTTCACTGGCGGACTGTCCCCTGTGTCCACATCATGGGTACACAGGTGCGTGATTCCAGGCGTGAGGGAAAACAACGAGGCGTACTGCCCCAAGACCTGGCGGCAGTCCCTCTGTTGCTCTGGGGTCAAGGATGGGGCGAGGACTACTCCCTCTACCGAACCATCCTTCTCGTGGACCGCCAGAAGGTCTGGCAGAGGCTCACTCTCCTCCTCCTCACTTCCATCCGTTATCATCAAGAGAGTGAGCTCGGAATGCTCCTGGTGTGGCTTCAGGCGGTTGACGTGGAGCACCCTGTGGGGTTGACAGGGGGTTTTCATGTCGACGACATACGTGGTCTGGCCTTTCCTTTCTAAGATCTCAAACGGCCCAGTCCATCGGTCCTGGAGGGCGCTAAGCTCTCCTGGCTCCCTGACCCACACCTTCTGTCCAGCGTCTAACTCTACCGTCCGCGCGTTCCGGTCATACCATTGCTTCATGACGGCCTGACTTGCCTCTAAGTTGTCCGAGGCCTCCTTCCACAGCTTGGCCACTTGGCTGCGGAACGCCAGCATATAGCTGACCACATCACGGGGAAGCTTCGAGGAAGACTTCTCCCACCCCTCTTTGACAAGACTGAGGGGCCCCCGAACGGGGTGGCCATAGAGCAGCTCAAAGGGGCTGAAACCGACCCCCTTCTGCGGCACCTCTCGGTAGGAGAAGAGCAGACAGGGTAAGAGGACGTCCCACTTTCTTCTCAAGTCCTCGGGTAGGCTCCTGATCATCCCCTTCAAGGTTTTGTTGAAACGCTCCACGAGCCCGTTCGTCTGGGGGTGGTAAGGAGTGGAGAACCGGTAGGTCACTCCACACTCCTTCCACATGGCCTGCATGTAGGCCGACATGAAATTCGTGCCCCTATCTGACACCACGACCTTGGGGAATCCCACTCGGGTAAAAATCCCCATGAGGGCCCGCGCCACCACCGGTGCTGTGATGGTCCTCAGAGGGATTGCCTCTGGGTACCGGGTGGCGTGGTCTACTAGCACCAAAATGAACCTATGCCCAGCTGAAGTCGGCGGATCCAACGGCCCGACAATGTCAATCCCCACTCGCTCAAAAGGGGTATCGACCACTGGGAGAGGTTCTAGAGGGACCTTCACCTTAGTCCCTGTCTTGCCGCTCGCTTGGCAAGTGGTGCAGGTCTTGCAATAAGTGTCAGAAGTGACGCGCATCCTGGGCCAGTAAAAATGTGGGACCAAGCGTGCAAACGTCTTGTCCTGGCCCAGGTGTCCTGCTAGTGGTATCTCATGCGCCAACTCTAGCAGAAAGGCTCGGTGGCATTGGGGGACCACCACGGCCCTTGAGGACCCATGCACCGGAGCCTTAGGCTCACTGTAGAGGAGACCATCCTCCCAGTAGACATGGTAATTACCAGTCTCTGTTCCAGCTGCTTGGGCGTCGGCCTGTTGCCGTATGCCATCAAGCGTAGGGCACTCCCTCTGTGCCCGGCAAAATTCTTCCCGGGTAGGCCCTCCTTCCACCTGCCACTCTGCAGGGGTCGGCAGGTCCCCCACGGGAAAACCAACCACCTCAGCGGACTCCGGGGTCACCTCCGCGGGCTCCCCATCCATCTCACCGGGTGTCTCCTCCCGGACATCTCCTCGTCCAGCAGTGGGCTGGGCCCTTCTTTCAGGCTCCACCCCGGGCTGAGTTCCTTGTCGGGCAGCCATGGACCGCGTGATAACGCAAGTCCACCCTGGTAACCCCAACATCTCAGCATGGGCATTGAACTCTACCTCTCTCCAGGCAGTATGTTCTAAATCGTTGCCCAGCAGACAGTCAACTGGCATGGCAGGGCTCACCGCAACCTTCATCAGACCTGACACTCCTCCCCACTCAAAGGGAACTTGGGCCACGGGGTAATGACCCAGGCTATTATCAGCCATCACAACCGGGTGGAACTCCTCAGGAATCACCTGCTCTGGGGACACCAGCTGACGTTTCACCATTGTCATACTGGCACCTGTGTCCCTCAGAGCCTCCACCTCCTCCCCGTTCACCAGGACCCTCTGCCGATACTTGGCAGTGTTCTCGGGTACCTGCACCCTTGGGATGATCTCCCTATCCCCCAGGGAAACTAAGGTCAAGCCTGTCCACTCACCTCCCCTACCTAGGGACAACTCCTCCCCAAGCGCTACACTGGCCACCCCGGGGGTCTTACCTCCTGTGGGGGCTGGGGTTCTCTTGCGACACTGGGCATCCCCCTTGTAGTGTCCAACCTCCCCGCACTCGTAGCACCGGACAGTTCTGGGCTGCTGACTCCTGTCAGGGTAAGTGGGTTTCTGGTATCCAGATTGGGATGGGAAACCTACCCCTCTCCCAGGCGGTCTATTTTGGGGACCTTTAAAGAACTCCCTCTTTTTATCTCCCCCTCTTTCTTCTGGGGGAACGCCTGTCCACCTTTCGGGGGATCCGCCCCGGCTCCCTTGTGGGACACCCGAGTGCTGACCCACGTGTCTGCCTCCTCTGCAAGCTCCCTTGGGTTGGTCAGCTTGCGGTCCACCAAGTACTGGCGCAGCTCCGGAAAACATTTCTCGAGGAGGTGCTCTCTCAAAAACAGGTCGTACAGCCCAGTGTAATTGTCAACCTCGCTGCCACGCACCCAACCCTCCAATGCCTTCCGGGCATAATCATAAAAATCTACCCAGTTTTGTGTGGTGAGCTTGTGGCTGTTGCGAAACTTTTGGCGGTACTTCTCTGGGGTGAGGCCAAACTTCCTGAGCAGGGCCTCCCTCATGATAGGGTAGTTGGTTCGATCCCCTTTTTCTAAGGTTAAAAGTGTGTCCCTGACTAGTGGAGGTATGTACCTATAAAGTCCTCCTCCCCAGTAGCTCTCAGGAACTCTATGGGCCACCAAAGCTACCTCGTACGCCGTCAACCACTTGTCGATGTCATCACCCACACTAAAGCTAGCCATCACTTCCCTGGGTAGATAGAATTTGGGCTCCTGTGGAACCCCAGCAGGTACGCTGCCACCATTTCCTTTGCCTTCCATTTCCATTTGCAAGGCTCGGAGCTCCAGTTCTTTCAGGCTAAGCTCATGTACAAGCCTTCTTTCCTCCATGGCTAGCCTTCCCTGTTCTCGCTCCCTTTCCATCCTAGCCAACTCTAATGTCAATTGCCTCTGCTCCCTCCTGTCCTCGAATTCCTCTGCTGACAAACTCCCCCTGACGCACTACTGCCTGCCCTGGAACGTCTTCCTGGCAACACATTCTCGCTGACGTCAATGTTCAGTAGGCTCAGTTCTCCTGGGTCGTCTGTCTCCCTCTGCTCCTCCTCCCCTCTTCCCTCCGGGTGGGCCATTACCCATGCCCTCAAAGCTTTCTGAAGCACCTCCTTCTTGGCACCTCGCTTGACGGCCACCCCCCTCTCTAGGCAGAACTCCTTGAGCTGTGCCACCGTGTACCTCTCTAGGTCGGCTAACTCAAACTCCATCCTCCTAGGTGGGGTCCCGGACAATTTAAGGAAGGGGTTCTAAATGGTAGGTAGCAGGTCTTAACGCAGGACTAATACAATCGGCAATCACAAAAGAGTTCCTTCTTACATTTCACTAGGTGTCTAATTGCGGCGCACTCTGAGTCACTGTAGGGTGCTGCACAAATACCAGTCCTTATCCCACCGCTGAACACCAATGTTGGAAACGGGGTTACCGAGTCCGTTACGGTAGCATGGCGCAAAGCGGGGAAAGGCACGCGAAGGCAATGTGTAAGGCAGTTGTGCAGCACACTCTTACTTTAACTCAGTAATGCGGAGCAATAACCGGACACCACACCAGGCTTGTGTAAGTAAAAATCAGGTTTCTTTATATCAATCAAGATGGCATTCACTTATGCAGATTATACATTCCTTTAACTGGTGCGCATTCGTTTAAAAAGACCCTCAACAGTTCTGGCCACTAAAAGGCCGCAGGAATTAGTTCCTTTAAAATCACAGCACCAATAATGATTCGGGTGCGCTAACAAAGTAGGGCCTAGAACATGCACAACACTTTTTAGGCATTAACATCTCTGGCCCCTGGGCACATACATCAGGCCTAGGTACTCAGTACAGCCTGTGGTACACTAGGCGGGAGGGAATCCTAGAGGGAACCCCTCAACATGTCCAGCAGCTGGGGCTTCCCTATGAGGGGGACTCCTATATCTCCCAGGGGAGGTGAGGGTTAAATTAGGCTAGGGCCCTTTCTCACCAGGTGCCTGGCCTGGTACAAAACGTCATGGAAGGCCCCTCCCTCCTTAATCCCTTGTGAAGCGTGGCCCCCGGCCCCCAGGGGCTTAACCTAGAGCCCTAGGGGCCTCCTGGGCTCACCTGCGGTGCTGTTGCTGGTCGCTGTGCCTCTCGGCGGACTCTCCTCCGGGCCAGCCCTCTGTTGGACGGGGCGGGGCCCAGCGCGAGTCTCACGGCCCTCCGGCTGGCGCTGGCTATTCTCCTTGAGGCTATGGCGCCTCTCGCGGCGTTATCGCTTCGTTGGGGGCCGGTATGCCACTCCTCCGGCCCCCGTGGAGTCAGGAGAGAGAGTAGGGACACGGAGCGGGAGCCGGCAGTCCTTTCAGACGGCTCCGGCTTCCCGCGAGGACACAAGGAGTTCTAGCTCACCTCCGGACGTGCAGGGGGGGCGGGCTCTCGACGGCGCCCAATCCTGGCGCGGCGGCGATTCTTCCTGGGGCTCCCGTTGGCAGTGGAGCCCCTCGGACGTCTTCCCGATTGGCTCCGGCTGGGCCAATCGCGTCGCGGCCTTCTCCTCTTCCGGGGGCTCCCGTTGGCAGTGGAGCCCCTCTGACGTCGTCCCGATTGGCTCCGGCTGGGCCAATCGCGTCGCGGCCTTCGTCGGTTGCTAGGCGACGCCTCCCGCCTCCTTCTTCTCTGGCTGCTGGCTCCGGCGGGGCCAATCCCGTCGCGGCCTTTTCGGGGCGCGACCTATGACGCGGTCAGCGTCCCCGGCCCCACGGCAACGGCGTCCACGGGCCTGGAGGCCGCAGAAGGCCTCAGCTCGGTTTACGCGGCCCTCGGGGGCTGCGGCGGGGTTATTCTTGGCCGCGCTTGCAGCGGCAGGGGTCTCGGGCCCGGCGGTGATTTCTGTGGGCTTCGGTGAGGGCGCGGACGGCGCACCTCACCACAGTTATGCACGGGGGAGAGGTCTTCCTCACCTCAGCTCCCCTCTTCACGCGGCGGCGGCCGCGGCGGCGATCCAGTCACCAGGTCAGTGACTGGGGGGGGGGGTCAAGTTCTCTCCCATGGAGTTGCAGCGCGGGGCGCGCTGACAGCCTTCTTCACAGGGCTGTGTGGGAAGGGTTCTTGGGGGACAGTCCAGCTGTCGGTGTGGATAGATAGGGGGTGAAGGCCTAGCGCTTAGGACACAGCGCTTCGCCTCGTGATCCCCATTCGACGGTTTCACTTGAGATCCTGTTACTCTTGGATTCAGCAAAGTTCTTCTTATGAACAGTGGGGGGGTTGTGAGTTGGTGATTCTGGGAGTGCTTGATGTTCCTCCCGGCACGCTGGAGATGGTTCCCTGGGTCCCCTCACACTGGGCAAGATCAGTGGGTGGTGGGCGTTCCTCAGCTATCTTACGGCAGCAGGGCCTTGACCCTGTCAGCAGCAGTAGTGTAGGTCTCCCCCTAGGCCCTAAAGTCTATACTCCGGCGCAGGTTCTCCCAGGTTCAGCGGTGCCTCAACCTAACTAACTAAAAGGTTTTCCCTCCAAGCCTCTTATACCCCTGGGTCTGGTGACCCTCCTTAAGGCGGCAAAACGTAACTCCTCCCACAGCCCGGAAGGTTCTGGAACCTTCCACCTACCTAGCTATGGGGCCCAGAGGCGGGGACGGGATGGATACTGTATCCCTATGTCCCAGCCTGACTCTGGCGACTAGCGTGTATGTGTGGAAGGCCCTCTGCAGTAGCAGGGGCCTGTGGCAGCCATCTTTAGTGAGAGAGCACCTGCACCTCAGCACTGACCAGCAGTGGCAAGGCGCCCGGAGACCTAGGTCCAGTAAAAATATGGTGGCAAAAATGAGGCGAAAAAGGGAAAAAAAACAGGGCAAGACCACCCTAGGGCTGACAGGTCTAACATTTCCCTAGGTACCGGCAGAGCTAGGGTCAATATCTACAGCTAAGCACTTTGCAGAAAAAGGGTCCGTTTTCACTGTGAAAATGTGGTGTGTCCATGTTGCATTTAGGGCCGTTTCCTGTCGCGGGCACTAGGCCTACCCACACAAGTGAGGTACCATTTTTCTCGGAAGACTTTGTGGAATGCGGGTGAGTGGAATTTTGTGGATCCACGCAGATTCCAGAACTTTCCACCACAGAAATGTGAGGAAAATATGTTTTTTTGACAAATGTTGAGGTTTGCAAGGGATTCTGGGTAACAGAACCTGGTGAGAGCCAGACAAGTCACCCCATCCTGGATTCCCCTGGGTGTATAGTTTTTAAAAATGTACAGGTTTGCTAGGTTTCCCTAGGTGCCGGCAGAGCTAGGGTTCAAAATCTACAGCTAGGCACTTTGCAAAAAAAGGGTCCGTTTTCACTTTGAAAATGTGGTGTGTCCACGTTGCGTTTTGGGCCGTTTCCTGTCGCGGGAACTAGGCCTATCCACACAAGTGAGGTACCATTTTTCTCGGAAGACTTTGGGGAATGCAGGGTGGGTGGAATTTTGTGGGTCCATGCAGATTCCAGAACTTTCCAGCACAGAAATGTGAGGAAAATGTGGTTTTTTGACAAATTTTGAGGTTTGCAAGGGATTCTGGGTAACAGAACCTGGTGAGAGTCAGACAAGTCACCCCATCCTAGATTCCCCTGGGTGTCTAGTTTTCAAAAATGTATAGGTTTGTTAGGTTTCCCTAGGTGCCGGCAGAGCTAGGGTTCAAAATCTACAGCTAGGCACTTTGCAAAAAAAGGGTCAGTTTTCACTGTGAAAATGTGGTGTGTCCACGTTGCGTTTTGGGCCATTTCCTGTCGCGGGCACTAGTCCTACCCACACAAGTGAGGAACCATTTTTCTCGTAAGGCATTGGAGAATGCAGGGTGTGTGGAATTGTGTGGATCCATGCAGATTCCAGAACTTTCCACCACAGAAATATGAGGAAAATGTGTTTTTTGGGAAACATTTTGAGGTTTGCAAGGGATTCTGGGTAAAAGAACATGGTGAGAGCCAGACAAGTCACCCCATCCTGGATTCCCCTGGGTGTCTAGTTTTTAAAAATTTACAGGTTTGCTAGGTTTCCCTAGGTGCCGGCAGAGCTAGGGTTCAAAATCTACAGCTAAGCACTTTGCAAAAAATGGGTCCGTTTTCACTTTGAAATTGTGGTGTGTCCACGTTGCGTTTTGGGCCGTTTCCTGTCGCGGGCACTAGGCCTACCCACACAAGTGAGGTACCATTTTTCTCGGAAGACTTTGGGGAATGCAGGGTGGGTGGAATTTTGTGGATCCACGCAGATTCCAGAACTTTCCACCACAGAAATGTGAGGAAAATGTGTTTTTTTTGACAAATTTTGAGGTTTGCAAGGGATTCTGGGTATCAGAACCTGGTGAGAGTCAGACAAGTCACCCCATCCTAGATTCCCCTGGGTGTCTAGTTTTTAAAAATGTATAGGTTTGTTAGGTTTCCCTAGGTGCCGGCAGAGCTAGGGTTCAAAATCTACAGCTAGGCACTTTGCAAAAAAAGGGTCAGTTTTCACTGTGAAAATGTGGTGTGTCCACGTTGCGTTTTGGGCCATTTCCTGTCGCGGGCACTAGACCTACCCACACAATTGAGGTGTAATTTTCTCAGAAGACTTTGGGGAATGCGGGGTGGGTGGAATTTTGTGGATCCACGCAGATTCCAGAACTTTCCACCACAGAAATGTGAGGAAAATGTGCTTTTTTTGTCAAAATTTGAGGTTTGCAAGGGATTCTGGGAAACAGAACCTGGTGCGAGCCAGACAAGTCACCCAATCCTGGATTCCCCTGGGTGTCTAGTTTTCAAAAATGTATAGGTTTGCTAAGTTTCCCTAGGTGCCGGCAGAGCTAGGGTTCAAATCCTACAGCTAGGCACTTTGTAAAAAAACGGTCCGTTTTCACTGTGAAAATGTGGTGTGTCCACGTTGCGTTTTGGTCCGTTTCCTGTCGCGGACACTAGTCCTACCCACACAAGTGAGGTACCATTTTTCTCGGAAGGCATTGGAGAATGCAGGGTGGGCGGAATTTTGTGGATTCATGCAGATTCCAGAACTTTCTACCACAGAAATATGAGGAAAATGTGTTTTTTTTTACAAATTTTGAGGTTTGCAAGGGATTCTGGGTAAAAGAACCTGGTGAGAGCCAGACAAGTCACCCCATCCTGGATTCCCCTGGGTGTCTAGTTTTTAAAAATGTACAGGTTTGCTAGGTTTCCCTAGGTGCCGGCAGAGCTAGGCTTCAAAATCTACAGCTAAGCACTTTGCAAAAAAAGGGTCCGTTTTCACTTTGAAAATGTGGTGTGTCCACGTTGCGTTTTGGGCCGTTTCCTGTCGCGGGCACTAGGCCTACCCACACAAGTGAGGTACCATTTTTCTCGGAAGACTTTGGGGAATGCGGGTGAGTGGAATTTTGTGGATCCACGCAGATTCCAGAACTTTCCACCACAGAAATGTGAATAAAATATGTTTTTTTGACAAATGTTGAGGTTTGCAAGGTATTCTGGGTAACAGAACCTGGTGTGAGCCAGACAAGTCACCCCATCCTGGATTCCCCTGGGTGTATAGTTTTTAAAAATGTACAGGTTTGCTAGGTTTCCCTAGGTGCCGGCAGAGCTAGGGTTCAAAATCTACAGCTAAGCACTTTGCAAAAAATGGGTCCGTTTTCACTTTGAAATTGTGGTGTGTCCACGTTGCGTTTTGGGCCGTTTCTTGTCGCGGGCACTAGGCCTACCCACACAAGTGAGGTACCATTTTTCTCGGAAGACTTTGGGGAATGCAGGGTGGGTGGAATTTTGTGGATCCATGCAGATTCCAGAACTTTCCACCACAGAAATATGAGGAAAATGTGCTTTTTTTGACAAATGTTGAGGTTTGCAAGGGATTCTGGGAAACAGAACCTGGTGCGAGCCAGACAAGTCACCCAATCCTGGATTCCCCTGGGTGTCTAGTTTTCAAAAATGTATAGGTTTGCTAGGTTTCCCTAGGTGCCGGCAGAGCTAGGGTTCAAAACCTACAGCTAGGCACTTTGTAAAAAACGGTACGTTTTCACTGTGAAAATGTGGTGTGTCCACGTTTCATTTTGGGCCGTTTCCTGTCGCGGGCACTAGGCCTACCCACACAAGTGAGGTACCATTTTTCTCGGAAGACTTTGTGGAATGCGGGGTGAGTGGAATTTTGTGGATCCACGCAGATTCCAGAACTTTCCACCACAGAAATGTGAGGAAAATATGTTTTTTTGGACAAATTTTGAGGTTTGCAAGGGATTCTGGGTAACAGAACCTGGTGAGAGCCAGACAAGTCACCCCATCCTGGATTTCCCTGGGTGTATAGTTTTTAAAAATGTACAGGTTTGCTAGGTTTCCCTAGGTGCCGGCAGAGCTAGGGTTCAAAATCTACAGCTATGCACTTTGCAAAAAAAGGGTCAGTTTTCACTGTGAAAATGTGGTGTGTCCACGTTGCGTTTTGGGCCATTTCCTGTCGCGGGCACTAGACCTACCCACACAATTGAGGTGTAATTTTCTCAGAAGACTTTGGGGAATGCGGGTGGGTGGAATTTTGTGGATCCACGCAGATTCCAGAACTTTCCACCACAGAAATGTGAGGAAAATGTGCTTTTTTTGACAAATTTTGAGGTTTGCAAGGGATTCTGGGAAACAGAACCTGGTGCGAGCCAGACAAGTCACCCAATCCTGGATTCCCCTGGGTGTCAAGTTTTCAAAAATGTATAGGTTTGCTAGGTTTCCCTAGGTTCCGGCAGAGCTAGGGTTCAAAACCTACAACTAGGCACTTTGTAAAAAAACGGTCCGTTTTCACTGTGAAAATGTGGTGTGTCCATGTTGCGTTTTGGGCCATTTCCTGTCGCGGGCACTAGACCTACCCACACAATTGAGGTGTAATTTTTCTCAGAAGACTTTGGGGAATGCGGGGTGGGTGGAATTTTGTGGATCCACGCAGATTCCAGAACTTTCCACCACAGAAATGTGAGGAAAATTTGCTTTTTTTGACAAATTTTGAGGTTTGCAAGGGATTCTGGGAAACAGAACCTGGTGCGAGCCAGACATGTCACCCAATCCTGGATTCCCCTGGGTGTCTAGTTTTCAAAAATGTATAGGTTTGCTAGGTTTCCCTAGGTGCCGGCAGAGCTAGGGTTCAAAACCTACAGCTAGGCACTTTGTAAAAAACGGACCGTTTTCACTGTGAAAATGTGGTGTGTCCACGTTGCGTTTTGGGCCGTTTCCTGTCGCGGGCACTAGTCCTACCCACACAAGTGAGGTACCATTTTTCTCAGAAGGCATTGGAGAATGCAGGGTGTGTGGAATTGTGTGGATCCACACAGATTCCAGAACTTTCCACCACAGAAATGTGAGGAAGATTTGTTTTTTTGACAAATTTTGAGGTTTGCAAGGGATTCTGGGTAACAGAACCTGGTGCGAGCCAGACAAGTCACCCCATCCTGGATTCCCTTGGGTGTCTAGTTTTAAAAAATGTATAGGTTTGCTAGGTTTCCCTAGGTACCGGCAGAGCTAGGGTCAATATCTACAGCTAGGCACTTTGCAGAAAAAGGGTCCGTTTTCACAGTGAAAATGTGGTGTCTCCACGTTTCATTTTGGGCCGTTTCCTGTCACGGGCACTAGTCCTACCCATACAAGTGAGGTACCATTTTTCTCAGAAGGCATTGGAGAATGCAGGGTGGGTGGAATTTTGTGGATCCATGCAGATTCCAGAACTTTCCACCACAGAAATATGAGGAAAATGTGTTTTTTGGACAAATTTTGAGGTTTGCAAGGGATTCTGGGTAAAAGAACCTGGTGAGAGCCAGACAAGTCACCCCGTCCTGGATTCCCCTGGGTGTCTAGTTTTCAAAAATGTATAGGTTTGTTAGGTTTCCCTAGGTGCCGGCAGAGCTAGGGTTCAAAATCTACAGCTAGGCACTTTGCAAAAAAAGGGTCAGTTTTCACTGTGAAAATGTGGTGTGTCCACGTTGCGTTTTGAGCCATTTCCTGTTGCGGGCACTAGACCTACCCACACAATTGAGGTGTAATTGTTCTCGGAAGACTTTGGGGAATGCGGGCTGGGTTGAATTTTGTGGATCCAGGCAGATTCCAGAACTTTCCACCACAGAAATGTGAGGAAAATGTGCTTTTTTGACAAATTTTGAGGTTTGCAAGGGATTCTGGGAAACAGAACCTGGTGCGAGCCAGACAAGTCACCCAATCCTGGATTCCCCTGGGTGTCTAGTTTTCAAAAATGTATAGGTTTGCTAAGTTTCCCTAGGTGCCGGCAGAGCTAGGGTTCAAATCCTACAGCTAGGCACTTTGTAAAAAAGCGGTCCGTTTTCACTGTGAAAATGTGGTGTGTCCACGTTGCGTTTTGGGCCGTTTCCTGTCGCGGACACTAGTCCTACCCACACAAGTGAGGTACCATTTTTCTCGGAAGGCATTGGAGAATGCAGGGTGGGCAGAATTTTGTGGATTCATGCAGATTCCAGAACTTTCCACCACAGAAATATGAGGAAAATGTGTTTTTTTACAAATTTTGAGGTTTGCAAGGGATTCTGGGTAAAAGAACCTGGTGAGAGCCAGACAAGTCACCCCATCCTGGATTCCCCTGGGTGTCTAGTTTTTAAAAATGTACAGGTTTGCTAGGTTTCCCTAGGTGCCGGCAGAGCTAGGCTTCAAAATCTACAGCTAAGCACTTTGCAAAAAAGGGTCCGTATTCACTTTGAAAATGTGGTGTGTCCACGTTGCGTTTTGGGCCGTTTCCTGTCGCGGGCACTAGGCCTACCCACACAAGTGAGGTACCATTGTTCTCGGAAGACTTTGGGGAATGTGGGGTGTGTGGAATTGTGTGGATCCACACGGATTCCAGAACTTTCCACCACAGAAATGTGAGGAAGATTTGTTTTTTTGACAAATTTTGAGGTTTGCAAGGGATTCTGGGTAACAGAACCTGGTGCGAGCCAGACAAGTCACCCCATCCTGGATTCCCTTGGGTGTCTAGTTTTAAAAAATGTATAGGTTTGCTAGGTTTCCCTAGGTACCGGCAGAGCTAGGGTCAATATCTACAGCTAGGCACTTTGCAGAAAAAGGGTCCGTTTTCACAGTGAAAATGTGGTGTCTCCACGTTTCATTTTGGGCCGTTTCCTGTCACGGGCACTAGTCCTACCCATACAAGTGAGGTACCATTTTTCTCAGAAGGCATTGGAGAATGCAGGGTGGGTGGAATTTTGTGGATCCATGCAGATTCCAGAACTTTCCACCACAGAAATATGAGGAAAATGTGTTTTTTTGGACAAATTTTGAGGTTTGCAAGGGATTCTGGGTAAAAGAACCTGGTGAGAGCCAGACAAGTCACCCCGTCCTGGATTCCCCTGGGTGTCTAGTTTTCAAAAATGTATAGGTTTGTTAGGTTTCCCTAGGTGCCGGCAGAGCTAGGGTTCAAATCCTACAGCTAGGCACTTTGTAAAAAAACGGTCCGTTTTCACTGTGAAAATGTGGTGTGTCCACGTTGCGTTTTGGGCCGTTTCCTGTCGCGGACACTAGTCCTACCCACACAAGTGAGGTACCATTTTTCTCGGAAGGCATTGGAGAATGCAGGGTGGGCAGAATTTTGTGGATTCATGCAGATTCCAGAACTTTCCACCACAGAAATATGAGGAAAATGTGTTTTTTTTTACAAATTTTGAGGTTTGCAAGGGATTCTGGGTAAAAGAACCTGGTGAGAGCCAGACAAGTCACCCCATCCTGGATTCCCCTGGGTGTCTAGTTTTTAAAAATGTACAGGTATGCTAGGTTTCCCTAGGTGCCGGCAGAGCTAGGCTTCAAAATCTACAGCTAAGCACTTTGCAAAAAAAGGGTCCGTATTCACTTTGAAAATGTGGTGTGTCCACGTTGCGTTTTGGGCCGTTTCCTGTCGCGGGCACTAGGCCTACCCACACAAGTGAGGTACCATTTTTCTCGGAAGACTTTGGGGAATGCAGGGTGGGTGGAATTTTGTGGATCCATGCAGATTCCAGAACTTTCCACCACAGAAATATGAGGAAAATGTGCTTTTTTTGACAAATGTTGAGGTTTGCAAGGGATTCTGGGAAACAGAACCTGGTGCGAGCCAGACAAGTCACCCAATCCTGGATTCCCCTGGGTGTCTAGTTTTCAAAAATGTATAGGTTTGCTAGGTTTCCCTAGGTGCCGGCAGAGCTAGGGTTCAAAACCTACAGCTAGGCACTTTGTAAAAAAACGGTACGTTTTCACTGTGAAAATGTGGTGTGTCCACGTTTCATTTTGGGCCGTTTCCTGTCGCGGGCACTAGGCCTACCCACACAAGTGAGGTACCATTTTTCTCGGAAGACTTTGTGGAATGCGGGGTGAGTGGAATTTTGTGGATCCACGCAGATTCCAGAACTTTCCACCACAGAAATGTGAGGAAAATATGTTTTTTGGACAAATTTTGAGGTTTGCAAGGGATTCTGGGTAACAGAACCTGGTGAGAGCCAGACAAGTCACCCCATCCTGGATTTCCCTGGGTGTATAGTTTTTAAAAATGTACAGGTTTGCTAGGTTTCCCTAGGTGCCGGCAGAGCTAGGGTTCAAAATCTACAGCTATGCACTTTGCAAAAAAGGGTCAGTTTTCACTGTGAAAATGTGGTGTGTCCACGTTGCGTTTTGGGCCATTTCCTGTCGCGGGCACTAGACCTACCCACACAATTGAGGTGTAATTTTCTCAGAAGACTTTGGGGAATGCGGGTGGGTGGAATTTTGTGGATCCACGCAGATTCCAGAACTTTCCACCACAGAAATGTGAGGAAAATGTGCTTTTTTGACAAATTTTGAGGTTTGCAAGGGATTCTGGGAAACAGAACCTGGTGCGAGCCAGACAAGTCACCCAATCCTGGATTCCCCTGGGTGTCAAGTTTTCAAAAATGTATAGGTTTGCTAGGTTTCCCTAGGTTCCGGCAGAGCTAGGGTTCAAAACCTACAACTAGGCACTTTGTAAAAAAACGGTCCGTTTTCACTGTGAAAATGTGGTGTGTCCATGTTGCGTTTTGGGCCATTTCCTGTCGCGGGCACTAGACCTACCCACACAATTGAGGTGTAATTTTTCTCAGAAGACTTTGGGGAATGCGGGGTGGGTGGAATTTTGTGGATCCACGCAGATTCCAGAACTTTCCACCACAGAAATGTGAGGAAAATTTGCTTTTTTTGACAAATTTTGAGGTTTGCAAGGGATTCTGGGAAACAGAACCTGGTGCGAGCCAGACATGTCACCCAATCCTGGATTCCCCTGGGTGTCTAGTTTTCAAAAATGTATAGGTTTGCTAGGTTTCCCTAGGTGCCGGCAGAGCTAGGGTTCAAAACCTACAGCTAGGCACTTTGTAAAAAACGGACCGTTTTCACTGTGAAAATGTGGTGTGTCCACGTTGCGTTTTGGGCCGTTTCCTGTCGCGGGCACTAGTCCTACCCACACAAGTGAGGTACCATTTTTCTCAGAAGGCATTGGAGAATGCAGGGTGTGTGGAATTGTGTGGATCCACACAGATTCCAGAACTTTCCACCACAGAAATGTGAGGAAGATTTGTTTTTTTGACAAATTTTGAGGTTTGCAAGGGATTCTGGGTAACAGAACCTGGTGCGAGCCAGACAAGTCACCCCATCCTGGATTCCCTTGGGTGTCTAGTTTTAAAAATGTATAGGTTTGCTAGGTTTCCCTAGGTACCGGCAGAGCTAGGGTCAATATCTACAGCTAGGCACTTTGCAGAAAAAGGGTCCGTTTTCACAGTGAAAATGTGGTGTCTCCACGTTTCATTTTGGGCCGTTTCCTGTCACGGGCACTAGTCCTACCCATACAAGTGAGGTACCATTTTTCTCAGAAGGCATTGGAGAATGCAGGGTGGGTGGAATTTTGTGGATCCATGCAGATTCCAGAACTTTCCACCACAGAAATATGAGGAAAATGTGTTTTTTTGGACAAATTTTGAGGTTTGCAAGGGATTCTGGGTAAAAGAACCTGGTGAGAGCCAGACAAGTCACCCCGTCCTGGATTCCCCTGGGTGTCTAGTTTTCAAAAATGTATAGGTTTGTTAGGTTTCCCTAGGTGCCGGCAGAGCTAGGGTTCAAAATCTACAGCTAGGCACTTTGCAAAAAAAGGGTCAGTTTTCACTGTGAAAATGTGGTGTGTCCACGTTGCGTTTTGAGCCATTTCCTGTTGCGGGCACTAGACCTACCCACACAATTGAGGTGTAATTGTTCTCGGAAGACTTTGGGGAATGCGGGCTGGGTTGAATTTTGTGGATCCAGGCAGATTCCAGAACTTTCCACCACAGAAATGTGAGGAAAATGTGCTTTTTTTGACAAATTTTGAGGTTTGCAAGGGATTCTGGGAAACAGAACCTGGTGCGAGCCAGACAAGTCACCCAATCCTGGATTCCCCTGGGTGTCTAGTTTTCAAAAATGTATAGGTTTGCTAAGTTTCCCTAGGTGCCGGCAGAGCTAGGGTTCAAATCCTACAGCTAGGCACTTTGTAAAAAAACGGTCCGTTTTCACTGTGAAAATGTGGTGTGTCCACGTTGCGTTTTGGGCCGTTTCCTGTCGCGGACACTAGTCCTACCCACACAAGTGAGGTACCATTTTTCTCGGAAGGCATTGGAGAATGCAGGGTGGGCAGAATTTTGTGGATTCATGCAGATTCCAGAACTTTCCACCACAGAAATATGAGGAAAATGTGTTTTTTTTTACAAATTTTGAGGTTTGCAAGGGATTCTGGGTAAAAGAACCTGGTGAGAGCCAGACAAGTCACCCCATCCTGGATTCCCCTGGGTGTCTAGTTTTTAAAAATGTACAGGTTTGCTAGGTTTCCCTAGGTGCCGGCAGAGCTAGGCTTCAAAATCTACAGCTAAGCACTTTGCAAAAAAAGGGTCCGTATTCACTTTGAAAATGTGGTGTGTCCACGTTGCGTTTTGGGCCGTTTCCTGTCGCGGGCACTAGGCCTACCCACACAAGTGAGGTACCATTGTTCTCGGAAGACTTTGGGGAATGTGGGGTGTGTGGAATTGTGTGGATCCACACGGATTCCAGAACTTTCCACCACAGAAATGTGAGGAAGATTTGTTTTTTTGACAAATTTTGAGGTTTGCAAGGGATTCTGGGTAACAGAACCTGGTGCGAGCCAGACAAGTCACCCCATCCTGGATTCCCTTGGGTGTCTAGTTTTAAAAAATGTATAGGTTTGCTAGGTTTCCCTAGGTACCGGCAGAGCTAGGGTCAATATCTACAGCTAGGCACTTTGCAGAAAAAGGGTCCGTTTTCACAGTGAAAATGTGGTGTCTCCACGTTTCATTTTGGGCCATTTCCTGTCACGGGCACTAGTCCTACCCATACAAGTGAGGTACCATTTTTCTCAGAAGGCATTGGAGAATGCAGGGTGGGTGGAATTTTGTGGATCCATGCAGATTCCAGAACTTTCCACCACAGAAATATGAGGAAAATGTGTTTTTTTGGACAAATTTTGAGGTTTGCAAGGGATTCTGGGTAAAAGAACCTGGTGAGAGCCAGACAAGTCACCCCGTCCTGGATTCCCCTGGGTGTCTAGTTTTCAAAAATGTATAGGTTTGTTAGGTTTCCCTAGGTGCCGGCAGAGCTAGGGTTCAAATCCTACAGCTAGGCACTTTGTAAAAAAACGGTCCGTTTTCACTGTGAAAATGTGGTGTGTCCACGTTGCGTTTTGGGCCGTTTCCTGTCGCGGACACTAGTCCTACCCACACAAGTGAGGTACCATTTTTCTCGGAAGGCATTGGAGAATGCAGGGTGGGCAGAATTTTGTGGATTCATGCAGATTCCAGAACTTTCCACCACAGAAATATGAGGAAAATGTGTTTTTTTTTTACAAATTTTGAGGTTTGCAAGGGATTCTGGGTAAAAGAACCTGGTGAGAGCCAGACAAGTCACCCCATCCTGGATTCCCCTGGGTGTCTAGTTTTTAAAAATGTACAGGTATGCTAGGTTTCCCTAGGTGCCGGCAGAGCTAGGCTTCAAAATCTACAGCTAAGCACTTTGCAAAAAAAGGGTCCGTATTCACTTTGAAAATGTGGTGTGTCCACGTTGCGTTTTGGGCCGTTTCCTGTCGCGGGCACTAGGCCTACCCACACAAGTGAGGTACCATTGTTCTCGGAAGACTTTGGGGAATGTGGGGTGTGTGGAATTGTGTGGATCCACACGGATTCCAGAACTTTCCACCACAGAAATATGAGGAAGATTTGTTTTTTTGACAAATGTTGAGGTTTGCAAGGGATTCTGGGTAACAGAACCTGGTGAGAGCCAGACAAGTCACCCCATCCTGGATTCCCCTGGGTGTCTAGTTTTAAAAAATGTATAGGTTTGCTAGGTTTCCCTAGGTATTGGCAGAGCTAGGGTCAATATCTACAGCTAGGCACTTTGCAGAAAAAGGGTCCGTTTTCACTGTGAAAATGTGGTGTGTCCACGTTGCATTTAGGGCCGTTTCCTGTCGTGGGCACTAGGCCTACCCACACAAGTGAGGTACCATTTTTCTCGGAAGACTTTGGGGAATGCGGGTGAGTGGAATTTTGTGGATCAACGCAGATTCCAGAACTTTCCACCACAGAAATGTGAGTAAAATATGTTTTTTTGAAAAATTTTGAGGTTTGCAAGGGATTCTGGGTAACAGAACCTGGTGAGAGCCAGACAAGTCACCCCATCCTGGATTCCCCTGGGTGTATAGTTTTTAAAAATGTACAGGTTTGCTAGGTTTCCTGTTAGACCTGTCAGCCCTAGGGTGGTCTTGCCCTGTTTTTTTCCCTTTTGCGCCTAATTTTTGCCACTATATTTTTACTGGACCTAGGTCTCCGGGCGCCTTGCCACTGCTGGTCAGTGCTGAGGTGCAGGTGCTCTCTCACTAAAGATGGCTGCCACAGGCCCCTGCTACTGCAGAAGGGCCTTACACACATACACGCTAGTAGCCAGGGTCAGGCTGGACATAGGGATACAGTATCCATCCCGTCCCCGCCTCTGGGCCACATAGCTAGATAGGCGGAAGGTTCCAGAACCTTCCGGGCTGTGGGAGGAGTTATGTTTTGCCGCCTTTGAGAGGGTCACCTGACCTAGGGGTATAAGAGGCTTGGAGGGAAAACCTTTTAGTCAGTTAGGTTGAAGCACCGCTGATCCTGGGAGAACCTGCGCCGGAGTATAGGCTTTAGGGCCTAGGGGAGACCTACACTACTGCTGCTGACAGGGCTGAGGCCCTGCTGAAGTAAGATAGCTGAGGAACGCCCACCACCCACTGACCTTGCCCAGTGTGAGGGGACCCAGGGAACCACCTTCAGCGTGCTGGGAGGAACATCAAGCAACCCCAGAACCACCAACTCACACCCCCCTCAGAAGAAGAACTTTCTGACAGGAAACTTTTGCCACAGACATTGTAATAAACCATTCCTGACAAGATTCTGAAACCAAGTAACTGGAACCATGAACCTGACAGCCAGTCAACCCAAGCTGAATCTTCCACTGGGGATCACGAGGTAAAGCGCCGTGCCCTAAGCGCTAGACCTTCACCCCCCTATCCATCCCTGCCGGCAGCTGGACTGTCCCCACGAACCCTTCCCACGCAGCCCTGCTCATAGGCTGCCAGCGCGCTCCGCGCTGTATCTCTCCTGAAAGGAAGTTGCCCCCTAGCCACTAACCTTGTGGCTACTCTCTGCTGGTGCGGCCGTCGCCACGTGAGGAGCGCTGTGAAGACAGCCGGGGCCCCTCTGAGTTATAGAGGTTAGGTGCGCCGTCCGCGCCCTCACCGAAGCCTGCAGGATCACCCTCGAGACCACCGCTGTGGCCCTGGTATCTGTACCCCGTGGTAGGGGCGACGACGTGCTGCCCGCGCTGTGGGCGCGGTGAAGGAATCGCCCGGAGGGGCTCCACTGCCAGCGGGAGCCCCCGGATCATCCCCGCGGCCGCTGCTGTCCGGGCCGGAGAAAAGAAGGCCGCGCGGAACTGAGGCAGAGGGAAGCGGGAGGCGTTGCCCGGCAACGCGAGGAGCCGCCGCGTCAGGGGACCCGCCCCCGAAAAGGCCGCGACGGGATTGGTCCCTGCCAGAGAGGAACGACGCCGGAGGGGCTCCACTGCCAGCGGGAGCCCCCGGAAGATCTCCAAGGCCGCGCAGGGATTGGGCGGCGTCCTCGGCCCGCCCCCCCCAGCGCGTACGGAGGTAGGAGGAACTCCGTGTGCAGCAGAGGGAAGCGGGAAGCCGTCTGGGAAGGACTGCCGGCTCCCGCTCCCTTTCCCCTCTAACACCGCTGACTCCACGGGGGCCGGAGGAGAGCAATACCGGCCCCCCAACGACCCGACGCCAGTGCAAGGCCCCTTAGCCCAGTCTGGGCTCACAAAACCACCACAACAGCAGGTGAGCCCGGGAGGCCCCTAGGGTTCCTGAGAACGCCCCTGGGGGCCGGGGGCCAGCATTCCCTGGGGAACTAACGAGGGAAGAGCCCTCATTAACATTTTTGTGCAAGGCGAGGCCCCGGTGAGGAGAGGGCCAAGCCTGATTTAACCCTTACCTCCCCTGTTAGACACAGGAATCCTAAATTATAGGGAAGCCCCAGTTTAACGGACATGTTGAGGGGTTCCCTCTAGTATTTCCCGCAGCCTACTGTTGCGCCTGCTGTACGTATTGTCTAGGCCTGATGCCACTACCTATAAGGAAATGTCCCTACCTGAAGGGAAGTTAATTCATTGAAGTGGACTCACGTGTACCCTGCCCAGAGTTGAAGTGTTTTTATGTTGCAGGTGTACCGGATTGGCGACGCCCTTTGTAATGCCTATGGGGGTGCCTAGACAACTGCAGGCCCTGTTTAGGATGTAACGTAAAGTGCCTAGTTACTCCTCATTTAATATTCATGAAGTGAATTGTATGTTTTAGGCCATATTTTATTACTGCACCCTGGGATCGTTATAGGGGCTGTGATTAGGAGATGATTCTACACTGTTGATGGTATTTTTAAGAAGGATGTGCACCAGTTGAATAACGTAATGATTTGCAATGTAAAGGAAGTAATATGCCTCATCTGATGCAACCTTGAGTTACATAAAAGAACTTGATTTTAATTACGCAAGCCTGGTGTGGTGTCCTATTATTGCTTCGCATTTCTGAGTCAAGGTAAGAGTGTGCTGCACAACTGCCTTACACATTGCCTTCGCGTGCCTTCCCCGCTTTGCGCCATGCTACCGTAACGGACTCGGTAACCCCGTTTCCAACATTGGTGTTCAGCGGTGGGATAAGGACTGGTGTTTGTGCAGCACCCTACAGTGACTCAGTGTGCGCCGCAATTAGACACCTAGTGAAATGTAAGTACCAGGAATTCTCTTGTGATTGCCGATTGTGTTAGTCCTGCGTTAGACCTGCTACCTACAATTTAGAACCCCTTCCTTAAATTGTCTGGGACCCCACCTAGGAGGATGGAGTTTGAGTTAGCCGACCTGGAGAGGTGCCGCAGAAGGGGGTCGGTTTCAGCCCCTTTGAGCTGCTCTATGGCCACCCCGTTCGGGGGCCCCTCAGTCTCGTCAAAGAGGGGTGGGAGAAGTCTTCCTCGAAGCTTCCCCGTGATGTAGTCAGCTATATGCTGGCGTTCCGCAGCCAAGTGGCCAAGCTGTGGAAGGAGGCCTCGGACAACTTAGAGGCGAGTCAGGCCGTCATGAAGCAATGGTATGACCGGAACGCGCGGACAGTAGAGTTAGACGCTGGACAGAAGGTGTGGGTCATGGAGCCAGGAGAGCTTAGCGCCCTCCAGGACCGGTGGACTGGGCCGTTTGAGATCTTGGAAAGGAAAGGCCAGACCACGTATGTCGTCGATATGAAGACCCCCGTCAACCCCACAGGGTGTTCCACGTCAACCGCCTGAAGCCACACCAGGAGCGTTCCGAGCTCACTCTCTTGATGATAACAGATGGAAGTGAGGAGGAGGAGAGTGAGCCTCTGCCAGACCTTCTGGCGGCCCATGAGAAGGATGGTTCGGTAGAGGGAGTGGTCCTCGCCCCATCCTTGACCCCAGAGCAACAGAGGGACTGCCGCCAGGTCTTGGGGCAGTACGCCTCGTTGTTTTCCCTCACGCCTGGAATCACGCACCTGTGTACCCATGATGTGGACACAGGGGACAGTCCGCCAGTGAAGAACAAGTCTTACCGGCTGTCCGATAAGGTCAAGGCTAGTATCCAGGGTGAGGTTGTCAAGATGCTAGAACTGGGGGTGATTGAGCCTTCCAGTAGCCCTTGGGCTAGTCCGGTGGTGTTGGTGCCGAAAGCGGCCCCCGGGCACCACACCAGAACTTCGGTTCTGTGTGGATTACCGTGGACTCAACTCAGTCACCAAGACCGACGCTCACCCGATCCCTCGGGCGGATGAGCTCATTGACCGGCTGGGAGCAGCCCGGTATCTGAGTACCATTGATTTAACGTCAGGCTATTGGCAGATCGCCATGGCGGAAGGAGCAAGGGAGATAACTGCGTTCTCCACCCCCGAGGGCCACTTTCAATTTTGTGTGATGCAGTTCGGGTTGAAAAATGCTCCAGCCACTTTCCAGCGGTTGGTGAACCAGGTGCTGTCTGGCCTAGAGGCCTTCTCTGCTGCCTACCTGGATGACATAGCTGTCTTCAGTAGCAGCTGGGAGGACCATCTGCAGCATCTCCAGGAGGTGCTACAGGTTTTGCAACGGGCTGGTCTAACCATCAAGGCCAGCAAGTGCCAGATTGGACAGGGATCTGTCGTGTACCTGGGACATCTGGTGGGCGGAGGTAAGGTGCAACCCCTCCAAGCCAAGATTGAGACCATCATGGCCTGGGAGCCCCCAAGACCCAAACAGAGGTCCGAGCTTTTCTCGGCCTCACGGGATACTACCGCCGGTTCGTCAAGGGATATGGAACCATCGTGGGGCCATTGACGGAATTGACTTCCAAGAAGCAGCCACGCAGAGTAATCTGGACGGCTGCCTGCCAGGATGCCTTTGAGACTCTTAAACGTGCCATGTGCACCGCCCCGGTGCTCAGGACTCCAGATTTTGGAAGGGAGTTTATCGTGCAGACAGACGCTTCTGAGCATGGCATAGGAGCTGTGCTCTCGCAGCTGAATGACGATGGCCAAGACCAGCCAGTGGCCTTTATCTCCCGAAGACTACTCCCCGGGAACAGCGGTGGAGTACCATCGAGCGGGAAGCCTTTGCTGTGGTTTGGGCTGTAAAGAAGTTGAGGCCATATCTGTTTGGTTGTCACTTCTTGATCCAGACCGACCACAGACCCCTTCGCTGGCTCATGCAGATGAGAGGCGAAAACCCCAAATTGTTGAGGTGGTCCATTTCCCTCCAGGGGATGGACTTTCGGGTGGAACATCGACCCGGTGTAGACCACGCCAACGCTGACGGTCTCTCCCGGTTTTCCGCCTTAGCGAAGAGAACTCCCTAGAGGTTGGGAAGCTCTCCCCTCTTTCGGCTGGGGGGACGCGTGTTAGACCTGTCAGCCCTAGGGTGGTCTTGCCCTGTTTTTTTCCCTTTTGCGCCTAATTTTTCCACCATATTTTTACTGGACCTAGGTCTCCGGGCGCCTTGCCACTGCTGGTCAGTGCTGAGGTGCAGGTGCTCTCTCACTAAATATGGCTGCCACAGGCCCCTGCTACTGCAGAAGGGCCTTACACACATACACGCTAGTAGCCAGGGTCAGGCTGGGACATAGGGATACAGTATCCATCCCGTCCCCGCCTCTGGGCCACATAGCTAGATAGGCGGAAGGTTCCAGAACCTTCCGGGCTGTGGGAGGAGTTATGTTTTGCCGCCTTTGAGAGGGTCACCTGACCTAGGGGTATAAGAGGCTTGGAGGGAAAACCTTTTAGTCAGTTAGGTTGAAGCACCGCTGATCCTGGGAGAACCTGCGCCGGAGTATAGGCTTTAGGGCCTAGGGGAGACCTACACTACTGCTGCTGACAGGGCTGAGGCCCTGCTGAAGTAAGATAGCTGAGGAACGCCCACCACCCACTGACCTTGCCCAGTGTGAGGGGACCCAGGGAACCACCTTCAGCGTGCTGGGAGGAACATCAAGCAACCCCAGAACCACCAACTCACACCCCCCTCAGAAGAAGAACTTTCTGACAGGAAACTTTTGCCACAGACAT
Organism: Calotriton arnoldi; assembly: GCA_963921515.1. Taxonomy (NCBI): domain Eukaryota; kingdom Metazoa; phylum Chordata; class Amphibia; order Caudata; family Salamandridae; genus Calotriton; species Calotriton arnoldi. The sequence continues at coordinate 254,231 of CAWUFW010015382.1, read as the reverse complement.
TGTAATAAACCATTCCTGACAAGATTCTGAAACCAAGTAACTGGAACCATGAACCTGACAGCCAGTCAACCCAAGCTGAATCTTCCACTGGGGATCACGAGGTAAAGCGCCGTGCCCTAAGCGCTAGACCTTCACCCCCTATCCATCCCTGCCGGCAGCTGGACTGTCCCCACGAACCCTTCCCACGCAGCCCTGCTCATAGGCTGCCAGCGCGCTCCGCGCTGTATCTCTCCTGAAAGGAACTTGCCCCCTAGCCACTAACCTCGTGGCTACTCTCTGCTGGTGCGGCCGTCACCGCGTGAGGAGCGCTGTGAAGACAGCCGGGGCCCCTCTGAGTTATAGAGGTGAGGTGCGCCGTCCGCGCCCTCACCGAAGCCTGCAGGATCACCCTCGAGACCACCGCTGTGGCCCTGGTATCTGTACCCCGTGGTAGGGGCGACGACGTGCTGCCCGCGCTGTGGGCGCGGTGAAGGAATCGCCCGGAGGGGCTCCACTGCCAGCGGGAGCCCCCGGATCATCCCCGCGGCCGCTGCTGTCCGGGCCGGAGAAAAGAAGGCCGCGCGGAACTGAGGCAGAGGGAAGCGGGAGGCGTTGCCCGGCAACGCGAGGAGCCGCCGCGTCAGGGGACCCGCCCCGAAAAGGCCGCGACGGGATTGGTCCCTGCCAGAGAGGAACGACGCCGGAGGGGCTCCACTGCCAGCGGGAGCCCCGGAAGATCTCCAAGGCCGCGCAGGGATTGGGCGGCGTCCTCGGCCCGCCCCCCAGCGCGTACGGAGGTAGGAGGAACTCCGTGTGCAGCAGAGGGAAGCGGGAAGCCGTCTGGGAAGGACTGCCGGCTCCCGCTCCCTTTCCCCTCTAACACCGCTGACTCCACGGGGGCCGGAGGAGAGCAATACCGGCCCCCCAACGACCCGACGCCAGTGCAAGGCCCCTTAGCCCAGTCTGGGCTCACAAAACCACCACAACAGCAGGTGAGCCCGGGAGGCCCCTAGGGTTCCTGAGAACGCCCCTGGGGGCCGGGGGCCAGCATTCCCTGGGGAACTAACGAGGGAAGAGCCCTCATTAACATTTTTGTGCAAGGCGAGGCCCCGGTGAGGAGAGGGCCAAGCCTGATTTAACCCTTACCTCCCCTGTTAGACACAGGAATCCTAAATTATAGGGAAGCCCCAGTTTAACGGACATGTTGAGGGGTTCCCTCTAGTATTTCCCGCAGCCTACTGTTGCGCCTGCTGTACGTATTGTCTAGGCCTGATGCCACTACCTATAAGGAAATGTCCCTACCTGAAGGGAAGTTAATTCATTGAAGTGGACTCACGTGTACCCTGCCCAGAGTTGAAGTGTTTTTATGTTGCAGGTGTACCGGATTGGCGACGCCCTTTGTAATGCCTATGGGGGTGCCTAGACAACTGCAGGCCCTGTTTAGGATGTAACGTAAAGTGCCTAGTTACTCCTCATTTAATATTCATGAAGTGAATTGTATGTTTTAGGCCATATTTTATTACTGCACCCTGGGATCGTTATAGGGGCTGTGATTAGGAGATGATTCTACACTGTTGATGGTATTTTTAAGAAGGATGTGCACCAGTTGAATAACGTAATGATTTGCAATGTAAAGGAAGTAATATGCCTCATCTGATGCAACCTTGAGTTACATAAAAGAACTTGATTTTAATTACGCAAGCCTGGTGTGGTGTCCTATTATTGCTTCGCATTTCTGAGTCAAAGTAAGAGTGTGCTGCACAACTGCCTTACACATTGACTTCGCGTGCCTTCCCCGCTTTGCGCCATGCTACCGTAACGGACTCGGTAACCCCGTTTCCAACATTTCCCTAGGTGCCGGCAGAGCTAGGGTTCAAAATCTACAGCTAAGCACTTTGCAAAAAATGGGTCCGTTTTCACTTTGAAATTGTGGTGTGTCCACGTTGCGTTTTGGGCCGTTTCTTGTCGCGGGCACTAGGCCTACCAACACAAGTGAGGTACCATTTTTCTCGGAAGACTTTGGGGAATGGAGGGTGGGTGGAATTTTGTGGATCCATGCAGATTCCAGAACTTTCCACCACAGAAATGTGAGGAAAATGTGCTTTTTTGACAAATGTTGAGGTTTGCAAGGGATTCTGGGAAACAGAACCTGGTGCGAGCCAGACAAGTCACCCAATCCTGGATTCCCCTGGGTGTCTAGTTTTCAAAAATGTATAGGTTTGCTAGGTTTCCCTAGGTGCCGGCAGAGCTAGGGTTCAAAACCTACAGCTAGGCACTTTGTAAAAAACGGTCCGTTTTCACTGTGAAAATGTGGTGTGTCCACGTTGCGTTTTGGGCCATTTCCTGTCGCGGGCACTAGACCTACCCACACAATTGAGGTGTAATTTTTCTCAGAAGACTTTGGGGAATGCGGGGTGGGTGGAATTTTGTAGATCCACGCAGATTCCAGAACTTTCCACCACAGAAATGTTAGGAAAATGTGCTTTTTTTGACAAATTTTGAGGTTTGCAAGGGATTCTGGGAAACAGAACCTGGTGCGAGCCAGACAAGTCACCCAATCCTGGATTCCCCTGGGTGTCTAGTTTTCAAAAATGTATAGGTTTGCTAGGTTTTCCTAGGTGCCGGCAGAGCTAGGGTTCAAAACCTACAGCTAGGCACTTTGTAAAAAAACGGTCCGTTTTCACTGTGAAAATGTGGTGTGTCCACGTTTCATTTTGGGCCGTTTCCTGTCGCGGGCACTAGGCCTACCCACACAAGTGAGGTACCATTTTTCTCGGAAGACTTTGGGGAATGCGGGGTGAGTGGAATTTTGTGGATCCACGCAGATTCCAGAACTTTCCACCACAGAAATGTGAGGAAAATATGTTTTTTTTGACAAATTTTGAGGTTTGCAAGGGATTCTGGGTAACAGAACCTGGTGAGAGCCAGACAAGTCACCCCATCCTGGATTTCCCTGGGTGTATAGTTTTTAAAAATGTACAGGTTTGCTAGGTTTCCCTAGGTGCCGGCAGAGCTAGGGTTCAAAATCTACAGCTAGGCACTTTGCAAAAAAAGGGTCCGTTTTCACTTTGAAAATGTGGTGTGTCCACGTTGCGTTTTGGGCCGTTTCCTGTCGCGGGCACTAGGCCTACCCACACAAGTGAGGTACCATTTTTCTCGGAAGGCATTGGAGAATGCAGGGTGGGTAGAATTTTGTGGATCCATGCAGATTCCAGAACTTTCCACCACAGAAATATGAGGAAAATGTGCTTTTTTGGACAAATTTTGAGGTTTGCAAGGGATTCTGGGTAAAAGAACCTGGTGAGAGCCAGACAAGTCACCCCATCCTGGATTCCCCTGGGTGTCTAGTTTTTACAAATGTACAGGTTTGCTAGGTTTCCCTAGGTGCCGGCAGAGCTAGGGTTCAAAATCTACAGCTAAGCACTTTGCAAAAAATGGGTCCGTTTTCACTTTGAAAATGTGGTGTGTCCACGTTGCGTTTTGGGCCGTTTCCTGTCGCGGGCACTAGGCCTACCCACACAAGTGAGGTACCATTTTTCTCAGAAGACTTTGGGGAATGCAGGGTGGGTGGAATTTTGTGGATCCACGCAGATTCCAGAACTTTCCACCACAGAAATGTGAGGAAAATGTGTTTTTTTTGACAAATTTTGAGGTTTGCAAGGGATTCTGGGTAACAGAACCTGGTGAGAGTCAGACAAGTCACCCCATCCTAGATTCCCCTGGGTGTCTAGTTTTCAAAAATGTATAGGTTTGTTAGGTTTCCCTTGGTGCCGGCAGAGCTAGGGTTCAAAATCTACAGCTAGGCACTTTGCAAAAAAAGGGTCAGTTTTCACTGTGAAAATGTGGTGTGTCCACGTTGCGTTTTGGGCCATTTCCTGTCGCGGGCACTAGACCTACCCACACAATTGAGGTGTAATTTTTCTCAGAAGACTTTGGGGAATGCGGGGTGGGTGGAATTTTGTGGATCCACGCAGATTCCAGAACTTTCCACCACAGAAATGTGAGGAAAATGTGCTTTTTTGACACATTTTGAGGTTTGCAAGGGATTCTGGGAAACAGAACCTGGTGCGAGCCAGACAAGTCACCCAATCCTGGATTCCCCTGGGTGTCTAGTTTTCAAAAATGTATAGGTTTGCTAGGTTTCCCTAGGTGCCGGCAGAGCTAGGGTTCAAAACCTACAGCTAGGCACTTTGTAAAAAAACGGTCCGTTTTCACTGTGAAAATGTGGTGTGTCCACGTTGCGTTTTGGTCCGTTTCCTGTCGCGGGCACTAGTCCTACCCACACAAGTGAGGTACCATTTTTCTCAGAAGGCATTGGAGAATGCACGGTGGGTAGAATTTTGTGTATCCTGCAGATTCCAGAACTTTCCACCACAGAAATATGAGAAAAATGTGTTTTTTTTGACAAATTTTGAGGTTTGCAAGGGATTCTGGGTAAAAGAACCTGGTGAGAGCCAGACAAGTCACCCCATCCTGGATTCCCCTGGGTGTCTAGTTTTTAAAAATGTACAGGTTTGCTAGGTTTCCCTAGGTGCCGGCAGAGCTAGGGTTCAAAATCTACAGCTAGGCACTTTGCAAACAAAGGGTCCGTTTTCACTGTGAAAATGTGGTGTGTCCACGTTGCGTTTTGGGCCGTTTCCTGTCGTGGGCACTAGGCCTACCCACAGAAGTGAGGTACCATTTTTCTCGGAAGACTTTGGGGAATGCGGGGTGGGTAGAATTTTGTGGATCCACGCAGATTACAGAACTTTCCACCACAGAAATGTGAGGAAAATGTGTTTTTTTTGACAACTTTTGAGGTTTGCAGGGGATTCTGGGTAACAGAACCTGGTGAGAGCCAGACAAGTCACCCCATACTGGATTCCCCTGGGTGTCTAGTTTTCAAACATGTATAGGTTTGCTAGGTTTCCATAGGTGCCGGCAGAGCTAGGGTTCAAAATCTACAGCTAGGCACTTTGCAAAAAAAGGGTCAGTTTTCACTGTAAAAATATAGTGTGTCCACGTTGCGTTTTGAGCCGTTTCCTGTCGCGGGCACTAGGCCTCCCCACACAAGTGAGGTACCATTTTTATCGGGAGACTTAGGGTAATACAGAATTGTAGAGCAACTGTTAATACCTATTAACTTTCGATGCATTTCTGCCTTCCAAATGAAAGACAAAGTGTAAAAAAAAAGTCATTTTGAAAAATGTCCTATAATTCTCATGCTAGTATGGGTATTCCCAATTTTGGAAATGTGCAAATATCTACTGTTTCTAAACTCTATATTTTGTTCCAATTTCAGAAATACATAGGTGTCTTTCATACCCATTTTTCCATGTATATATTTTCCCAAATTAATTGCTATATACCCGGTACATAATAAAAAAACATTGCAAGACACTGCTCAGTTATTGGCTCTGGGTTCGTCTGGTTCTTGGTGAACCTACAAGTCCTAGATATCCCCACAACCAGAAAGGTCCAGCGGATATAACGGTATATTGCCTTCAAATAGCTGTCATAATTAGAAGAAGTTACAGGTGAAATCGTTGGCACAAATGGCTGTTTTTTTAAACTAATTTTCAATTTTTCCTATATTCAACTGTTAGTTTCTATAAAGAAACCTTGAAGGATCTACACAAATGACCCCTTGCTGAATTCTGAATTTTGTCTACATTTCTAAAATGTATAGCTTTCCAGGATCCATTATTGCTTTCATACCCATTTCTACCATTAACTAGAAAGAGGTTGAAAGCACAAAAAATAGCAAAAATAGGCTATGTCCCAGTAAAATGCCAAAACTGTGTAAAACATGTTGGTTTTCTGACAAAAGTCTGTCAGTCCCTAAAAGCTGGGGAAATGGTGATTTCAGCCCCACAAACCCTTTGTTGATACCGTTTGCAGGGAAAAAACCAGACGCTTTCATTTGCAGCACTTTTTTCCCCCCCCCAAAAAAAATTATTTGTATTTTGGCTAATATCTGGGTCCCCTCCAGGGGAATCCACAAACCCTGGGTACCTTAAGGATCCCCCTGATGTTGGTAGAAAAGGACGCAAATTTGGTGTGGATACCTTATGTGGTCAAAAAGTTACAGGGGCATACGCGCGAACTAACCAAAATAGCCAAAAAAAGGCTTAGCACGGGGGGGAAAAGGCCTAGCAGCGAAGGGGTTAAAACCCCTATGTAGTGGTTAGAGCGTGAACAAAACACTTGAATACATGGGACTTTGTACCCATTAGAACCCCTAAGTGGAGGCTAAAACTGTAAAGGGGTGGACCCCAAGAAACTACCCTCCTGTAAGGGAAAAGACTAAAAGTGTTGACTGGGACTAAAACCCACAAACAATGAAAACGGTGTTGAATGGGACTAAAACCCATCACCTGTGAAAACTATGTTAAATGTGACTAAAACCGAAAACCCATTGACTGTGAAAGCTGTGTTGAATGGGACTATAACACCCAACAACGATCCCGTGTAGGATAAACAAGACATGTTGATGGAGCAAGGACTCGTAAAGGAGACTTGCTCGGAAGCAATGCTCTCGTTTAACTCGCTAACAAATTACTAACAACGTCTTGCAAATAATAACAAGCAAATACAGAAAACACGCAGGTTAGCGAAGCTTGCGTATGTGTGTACTAACATAAATAACAATGAAAACGGACTAATCCAGCTCTAACTGGGAAATCTTTACCGCGCATGCGTCAACTGCATCTACGCAGTATGACGGTACTAATGCTTGGAGGGAAATTCTAGCGCATGTGCATAAGGCATTAAAATGGAGTCTTGAAGACTCACGTGCATGGCATCTGCTTAGCCGAAATGAAAACCAGCTATTTTACTAATGCTAATGCGGGAAAGAATTAATAAGTAAAGAGGGTTAGAGTAGAGAGGGGTGGTATACAGTGAAACCATTTATTTGTGAAAGTAACATTTCTTCTTTTGACTTTATTATTAGTGCGCATTTGGGCCTTTCACGTTTGTCTGAATGGAGCCAACTGATTCAAGTTTGCGCATGCCTACATGAGAGCTGACCCAGAGGGATGCCCAAGCTTTTTTGACAGCCGTCCAAGGACGAGAATGACGTGCCCTGTGAACAGTGGGTGAAGAGTTCATGCAAGAAGACTTGTATTCATAATGTTGAAATAATTGTATCTAATAAAGTTTGGACATGTATGGGAACGGAAGGAAAGAATAAAGTTTAAGGGGATGGGTTTTGCGAACAATGGTTCAATGAAAATAAGTAATATGTAAGCATGGTGTGATGATCATCCCCCCTTGTCTGACCAATTAGAATACGTATTTTTGCGATATTGAAACTTTAGTGGGTGGTACATGGAAAACAAAAGGTATAACTGAGGTAGCTTTAGTTAGTTAGTCAGAGGCGTCGATGCTGGAAGTCGAGAGCTCGGGATGCTGTCGGTGCTGTGGGTGGTGCTGATGCTGAAAGGGACGCTGTGAGATGCTGATGAAGACACCGAATGCAGAACCATCTATCTTTAATTAATTGGGTTAGACAAGAAGATCGCGGAAGAAACTCGAGGAGGAAGAGAGTGTCAGAGAGGGGTGCGACACAGTTGTCAGTATTTTAGAGAGGTTAAGTATCCTGTCCTGATTCCTGTCCTGAAGTCTTTTTCTCCTGATCTATCCCGGGGGACCTTACCAGCCCTTTGGCCAGAGGGTTTGGTCTTCACACCATCCTTGGTAACTATAAATTCATGGTATTTGTAGATGATCTTTTCTCTCTGTCTTCTCCTTTCCGGGCATAGTTATTGTATGTGTCTGAAATATTTTCTTAATGAAGATTTGATTTGAAATCTTACGAATGAGGGTGTTTGTACTGTAATTTGAAATGGTTCACATTCATTCTTAATTTAGATAAAGATTTTAAAACTTCCCGAGTCTGTGGTTATTTTCTTTAATTAAAGAATGGTTAATAAGTTATGTTGATTATCACCATCAACTAGTTCAACTAATGGTCCATTGACCAGAGGAAAGAACTTTTTGATCAGTGAAAGGTTAGTTAGGAATAAGAAATAACTAATCCTGAATAAGGGAAAATATAAACTAAAACCCAGTGGTCTACTTGGATCTGTATAAGTGTTCATGGGCCCAGGTGAGTATATGGTAGTAGAGTATTTGTTGTTAGTATACCGCTGGATCAGTTTTCTGGTAGCATAGTTATGGTTATTATTGACTAGTTTGGTGATAAGTATAGATTATTGATTATTGATTTATGTTTTAACAAAAGAGTTAGCGTCTTTGTTTTATGTTGTCCAGAATTCCCGGGGAATGAATAGCGGGTGGTGACAGAAGCCATACTGCAGTGAGGTTACTCGTCTGTTGGAATAACACTGAGAAGCTACGCAGGGCTGGCAGTGTTAAATTAGGGACTATTTCGTATAAAAGTAGATTGCGAATTATAGCAAAAGGGGTTCGCTGGTGAAACTTTGGTCTCATTTCCCAATACGGGTGACACTGGAGGAGTAGCAGGTTCTCTGGAGCTTGAATGAAGAGTAAGCAGAAGGTTTTACTCGCAGTGTATGAAGAGTAAGCGGAAGGTTTTACTCGCAGCGGAAAGAAAATCTATCCTTTGGTTTTAGTGGAACAGGCAGAGTAGCGAATGTTTTTATGTAGTTAATAACAAAGAATGTAATGCAAAGTATTAAGAAAATAAGTTTTCGTATTACCTTGTGAAGGGAGGGAGGGTCAGTCGCCGGAGTTGGACTGACGTCACAGAGAGCCGCGCTGGGATAGGTTGAAACAGCGGGCGTGTGACAGAAGCAGCCTTGTAAAGGAGGGGTCAGTAGTAAGGAGCAGAACTAATGTCAGAAAAGGCAGCGCTGGCATTGGTCAGATCACGAGCGCGAGCCTGATTTTGATTGGATAACCAGTTAGAAGCCGCGCTAGGATTGGTCGAAGGAGAGATTGTATGCAGGATTTTGATTTGACTACTAGTTTGAGACGTGCAGATAGAAGATTTCAAGGGTTTGCAGAATACAATTTTAAATATCATTCATCTAGGATGTATGGAGAAAAGAGAACAATGTCATTTATAAAGAAAATTAAGAATTTCTTTTAAGAAAGATAAGCCTGTGTTGACTAGAGAGGGAATACCTATTCCGCCACCGAAGACACCAGCATCTTTTATGATGATGGAAAGAGGATATCATACTTGCGTGTGGTTGGAAAATTGGATAGAATATACGAGAGGTGATGGAGTGCTAGCGTTTCCTGAAAATGGTACGTTTAATGGGAGAATTCTTCAGAATTTGAGAATGAGAATGAATGATATGGAACCTAGACCTAGGTTAACTCAATATGAGGCTTTGGAAGAATGGGAAACTGAGTCATATGAACGCGAGAAATGCAGAGGTAGGAGATATAAAGGATTTTTTCCCAGATACTTGCAAGAATCATGCGAAGGGCAGATGAAACAGTGGAGGAGAGCTATGGTATCTGAAGGTTTATATCCAGTATTAATGGCTGAGGAACAGTCTGGAGGAAAGTGTAAAGAGAAAACGAAACACTTGAATACAACCGGATATGGTGAATCAGATGATGAGTTGTTAGAGGATATTTTAATTAAAAATCCACCACCGTATCAAGAAGCAACTAGTAAGGTTACCCAAGCGCACCAGTGATAGGAATGCCTTTAACCCCACAAATTTTACATGATACGTCATTTAATAGGGTGCTGCAAGATAATGAGAGAGATGTTTTAAATAAAACTAGAGAAGAGTTAGTAAAGAAAATAAGTCAATTAAATTTGAATACTGAAGCTTTGACAGTACCAGTGACTATTGGTCCGGTAATCCCATTGTACGGAGATAAAAAGACTTGCCAGAAACCACAAACTGTAACAATTCCGTTAAATAGTCCTAGAAAAGAAGTAATCATTACAGATGATCAGGTTAGTGAAAGTGAATCAGTTATTTCATTAATGGATCTCCCTAATGTGGAAACTTTAACTGAAACTCCGAAAAGAGTTACGCCCATGAATTTGAGAGAAAGGAGACCTTTGGTTCCTATAGGAACTGGAGGTGCAACAGTAGTTACCCCTGAAGACATAGAAAGATGGGCACAGGAAAGATATAACCGGAACCCACTACCAAAGATTTTAGACATTAGTAGATTGAAAGTGGAATTGGAAGAAATGATAGTGGGAAGTGTGGGCACAGAAAGATTGAATACTTACAATGATGAAGAATTATTATTTTTATGTAAGAGTATAACCAGAAGAGCAAGAGTATTTCATGAGAAATTAACAGAAGTTGCCCCAGAGATTGGAATAGATGTAGGGAAATCAAAGTTGTTGCAGAAACTATATCGAGTGGATTTTACTGACAAAGATTTAGAAAGTGTTAATGCATCTGGAAAGAGACTACAGATAATGGAGTTAATGAATATTTTGCAAAAATGGGGAGACATTGATAAATGGAGAATTAGATGGATAAGAAAGAAAGAGGAAGTTCAAGCGAGAGAAGCGTCATCTGCATTTCCAGTAAAGGGAAACAGAAAAGGTTGAGAAATTGGGTCCAATGAGAGAGGTTTCAGGAGGAGGATATGTTCATGTTCCTTGGAGTAGACAAGATATTTTGTCATTTACAAATGATTTTCCAAAATTGAGAGAAAAACCAGTTGAATGGTATAAACAGGTAGAAAGATTTGTGAAGGTTTCAAAGGTCTTATTGAAGGATCTGGATGGTTTGTTTGACATTGTGGTACCTGCTGATTTATGGACGGAGTGTAAGATTACAATAGATTGGCCAAGTGAAGAGTATGCTAGAGACTCAAAGACAGGAGCACCCTCAGAGGAGGTGATGAAGAAATATCACCAAGTGATTACTTATTTTAAAGGGAAAATTCCTCCTAAAGAAACAGATTGGGTAAAGATAGATAGGACGACACAAGAACCAAATGAATCTGTACATGCGTATTATGAAAGGTTATTGCAGGTGTTTAAGCAGTATAGTGGTTTTGAGAATATTGGTGATAAGGATATGGGACATTTTGTGTATCGGTTTGTATATGGTTTGAACCCAGAGATTAGTCAGATGATACAGCAGCACATGTTGTGTTGAATGTATGACAGAATATCGACGGACAGAAAATCGACCTACAAAAATATCGACACAGAAATATAGAAGTCAAAAATATCGAAGTCCAATCTACATAAAGGTAAGTACAAAAATATCGAAAAAAATATATAGTTGTCAAAAATATCAAAGTTAAAAATATCGTTTTTTTAATGTTTTAATAATAATGTAAAATTAAGTAAATAATACATAAAATTAAAAGAAATATAGTTAAAAATATTAAAAGATATTTAAAAATAATAACTAATACATTAAATGTTAAAATAAATTAAACATATACATATAAATTAATATATATACTTACTCCACATAGTGCAACAGTAGAGAAAGCGTTGGATAGCGTAGGGGTAAAAATTACTATTCCCACTCCAGAGAGTGCAACAGTAGGGAAAGCGCTGGATAGCGTAGGGGTAATAATAACTATTCCCACTCCAGTGAGTGCAACAGTAGGGAAAGGGTTGGATAGCGTAGGGGTAAAAATTACTATTCCCACTCCAGAGAGTGCAACAGTAGGGAAAGCGCTGGATAGCGTAGGGGTAAAAATTACTATTCCCACTCCAGTGAGTGCAACAGTAGGTAAAGCGCTGGTTAGCGTAGGGGTAAAAATTACTATTCCCATTCCAGTGAGTGCAACAGTAGGGAAAGCGTTGGACAACGTAGATGTTAAAAATAACATACATATAAATGAAATAAATATTGTAATTAAATAATGATTTATTAATAAATTTAGAAGAAAAAAAAACTACAAATATATCAAAAATAATAATTACTTTAATAATATTAAATACTTCCCACCCTATTCCTCAATAAACACACAACACAATCCACATAAAATTTCACACAATTAAATTAATTTTCAATTAATCAATTAATAAAAATTAATTTGCAATTAATAATTAAATAAAAAAACTGTCAATAACAATAAATAATATGTAATAAACATTAATAACCAATTATTAATTAACAAAAAAATAATTGTCAATACCAATAAATAATATTTAATACAAATCAAGAACCAATTAATAATTAATTAACAACAAAATTAATTACCAATACCAATAAATAATATTTAATAAAAATTAATTTGCAATTAATAATTAATTACCAAACAAAAAATATCAATACCAATAAATAATATTTAATAAAAATTAATAACCAATTAAAAATGAATTAACAAAAAAATTAATTATCAATACTCAATTTTTCTTAATTAATTACTTAATTACAAATAATTTACTTACCACCTTACTCCCCTAAAAACACACAACCCACTCCAATAATAAATTAATACAAATAAAATAATTATCAATTAATAATAATTAATTACCAATTAATAATTAATTAACAATACATTAATTATTAATAACAATAATTAAAAAATAATAATTACTTAATTAAAATTAAATGACTTCCCACCCTATTCCCCTATAAACCCACAACCCGCTACAGAAATAAAACACAAAAATTAATTAAAATATATTAATAATTCCTAAAAATTATTATTTAATTTACTATAATTAAAATACTTCCCACCCTATTCCCCTATAAACCCACAACCCGCTACGGTACTAAAACGCAAAATTTACTTTAAAAAAAATTACTAATTTCTAAAAAATGTATACATATATTTAAAAAAACAGTACAATACTTAACAAAAAATATAGAACACATACATATTAAATACATACTAAAATACATAACACTCATATAAATATCGATATTATTAACATCGATAATTTAACTATCGATATTACTAACATCGATATTTGCAACATCGATATTTCTTACCTTAACTTCGATATTCTGGTTGTAGATATTCTTGACTTCGATATTTTGTCCCTACGATATTTAAAACTCGATATAACTGTGCTTCGATATTTAAAAATTGATATTTTGACTGTCCACCGTTGTGTTGGCAAAGCAAGACAGTGGATGAGATTTTAAAGTATGCAAAATACTGCGGAGACGACATAGAAGCAAGGCGTAGAAAACTAAAAGAGAAAATGATGTGGGCACAGGTAAAGTTGGCAGAGCAACAGGAGAATAAAACCAATATTCAGACTGATAATCAAGTGAAAGAGCAGAGTCAGAATGATCAAGTGGTGAATGGTAATAAATATAGAGGACGAATGAACAGAGAAGAAGCGAAGAAGAAGTTTCCTTGTCATGCGTGCGGAAAGCTTGGACATTGGAAGAACGAGTGTAAGAGTATTCAGAATAATAATGGGCCAAATCAAAATTTAATCCCACAGATGCAGAATGAAGTACTTATGAATCAGCAGCAGCAGGTAGTTACTCCACAATATCAGGTGCCACCAGCTCCTATGCCAAACTTTGTGAACCACCAAAAGTTCAGTACGAACACCGGATTTCAAGGAGAAAGTGGTAAGAATAATAGAACAGTTGCGCAATATTTGTTGCAGAATGATGAGGAAAATTCAGACTTTGTACAATGACGGTGCCTGAGGGGGAGGAAGAGGAGTGCGTGCTTGGCGCATCCTTGCCGGTAGATCAGTCAGGTCCATTTGTTGATGGGAAAGTGGAAGCTAAAGACATCACTTTTCTATTGGCTACTGGTGCTACCCGGTCTACTGTGAGAACAGCAGACATCCCAAACTTACTTCTCTCGGGAGAATCTATCCAAGTTGTAGGCGTATCAAATCAACAGATTAGAACCCCAATCACGAAACCAATGGAGGTGCATATTGGAAACTTTAAAGAAATGCATCGGTTTGTAGTTTGCGATTCCAGTCCCGTAAATCTGTTGGGAAGAGATCTACTGTGCAAAATGAATTGCACGATCTATTGTACACCAAATGGTGTCGCTTCCCAGACCCCTGATGAAGATGTTATATATAAAATGATGCTAGTCAAGCAAGGAACAGAAGTAGATTAAATGTTTTCATTAATGACTGAAAATGAATTACCAGAAGAGTTGAGAGCCACAGTCAATCCGGAAGTGTGGGATTTTACAGGAAAAGATATTGGACTGATGTCAAATGTAGACCCAGTGAAAGTGACAGTGAAGGAAGGTGCAGTTTATCCAAACACACGGCAATAAAAGATGAGTCCAGAAGTAAAAGCAGGAATTATTCCAGAAATCGATCGAATGGTTAAACAAGGCATTTTAAAAAGAAATAATGAGTAGTCCTTGTAATTCACCAATCATGGGACTTAAAAAGCCTAGTGGAAAATATAGGATAGTGCAAGATTTACGAAAAATAAATAAAATTGTAGTACCATGTTGCCCAATAGTACCAAATCCCGCAGTGATCCTTTATCAGATACCTTGGAATGCAGGCTGGTTTACAGTAATTGATTTATGCCAAGCATTCTTTTCTATTCCTTTGCACCCAGACAGCCAGTATCTTTTTGCATTTAAGTTCAAGGATCGTATTTATGCATGGTGCAGAGTTCCTCAAGGGTACACAGAGAGTCCTTCGATTTTTAATCAGATCCTGAAAATGTGTTTAGAGTCATTAGTCATGCGTGGAAATTCGGTTCTGGTTCAGTACATTGATGACCTACTGTTGGCATCAAGAACACGAGAGGATTGTGTCATTGACACAAATGCGTTACTGAACCATTTGGCTGAAGGAGGACACAAGGTGTCTCCAGAACAATTACAGTTCTGTCAACAAGAAGTTAAATATTTAGGGCATAAAATAGAAAGAGGAGTAAGAAAAGTGACACCGGAAAGAATAAAAATAATCAAGGAGATGCAACTACCTCAGACGCAAAAGGAAATGAGAATGTTTCTGGGAGTGGTTGGGTACTGTAGGCAGTGGATTAACAGTTTTTCCATGCTAGCAAAACCATTGATACAATTGACACGGAAGAGAGCTAAAGATCCAATTGATTGGAATGATGAATGTTTGGAAGCCTTTGTGAAATTGCGGAATTATTTATGCAAAGCTCCTGCTTTGGGCATGCCTGATTATTCAAAAGAATTTGCGTTGTTTTGCTGTGAGAGAGAAAATTGTGCACTTTCAGTTTTAACACAGAGACATGGACTGAGCCGACGTCCAGTGGCGTATTTTTCTGCCACATTGGATCCAGTGGCTTCAGCTTTACCTGGCTGCTTAAAAGCAGTAGCTGGTACTTGTATGAGTCTGGAGCAAAGTGAGTCAATAGTGATGGGACATTCAGTAAAAGTCTATGTTCCACACTCAGTTGAAATTCTTCTGACAAGAACAAGAACACAACATCTCACACCTAGTCGGCTGACTAAGTATGAAAGAGTGATTTTGGGAGCAGAAAATGTGACAGTGATAAGATGTATGGTTATGAACCCTGCCACATTATTGCCAGACCCGTGCAATGAGGAAGTTAGAGATGAGATTGATCATGATTGTTTGGATGTGACTGAATTGTGTACCAAGCCCCGTCCTGACATAAAAGAAACACCATTAAAGGAAGCTGATCATGAGTTATTTGTGGATGGGTCTTGTTTGAGGATAGAAGATGGAGGATTAAGTACTGCATATGCTGTATGTAAAATAACAGGGGTAATTGAAGCATCCTGTTTACCGAGAGTCAAATCTGCACAAGTAGCCGAATTGGTGGCCTTAACAAAGGCATGCAAAATTGGGAAAAATTGGAGAATAACCATATTTACGGACAGTCAATATGGTTTTGGGGTTGTGCACTATTTTGGCCAACTCTGGATGCAGAGGGGATTTCTGACTTCTTCAGGATCTCCTATAAAAAACAGTAAAAATGTGAAAGATCTGCTGGAAGCATTACAATTGCCAAAAGAAGTAGCAGTTGTTAAATGCGCTGCACATCAGTCAGGAAATGACTATGTGGCAGCCGGCAATAGATACGCTGACCAAATTGCTCGATATTGTGCGAAAAATACAATGGCCATAAACAGAAAAGTTGAAACGGGTGAAACCAGCTGCCAACTTATGTTTTTCTCAATTCCAGAAACATGGGATGGGATTAGACAGTTACAAGAAGAAGTTGAGGAAAAGGAAAAAGAAATTTGGATAAAAGCAGCCTGTACAAAAAGGTCAGAAGATGAAGTATGGGTGTATTTAGATGGAAGACCAGTCATGCCAGATTGTTTGCTCTCTAAAATGGCAAGAGTATATCATGGAGCAACACACATAGGGAGAGATTCGATGATCAGATTATTCAGACAGAGTTGGTATAATCCGAAGTTCAGGGTAGTCGCAGAGAGCCTTTGCCAAAGATGCTTAACCTGTCAGCAACAAAATCCAGGCAGGAAGACAGTGGTTAGCTGGGGGAAAATTGGAAAGGCTGAAGGACCCTTCACCAGGTTGCAGTTCGATTTCATAGAGTTACCTCCTTGTAATGGACTAAAGTATGTACTAGTCATAGTGTGTCTGTTCTCAAGATGGGTGGAGGCATACCCCACCAGAAGAAATGACAGTCTTACAGTTGTCAAATTACTGTTGAGGGAGTAGATTCCTCGTTTTGGTTTTCCAGTCACTTTGGAATCAGATAGAGTACCTCATTTTAATAATGAAATAATTTGATTAATCTGTGCTGCATTTAACATTGAACAAAAACTGCACTGTGCTTATTGTCCAGAGGCTTCTGGAATAGTTGAACAGCTAAATGGCACAATCAAGTCAAGATTAGGGAAAGTGTGTGCATCCACAATGCTGAAATGGCCAGATGCATTACCTCTTGTATTTATGGGTCTCAGAAATATTCCTGACAGAAAGACTGGAATGAGTCCTCATGAGGTTCTCATGGGAAGGCCAATGAGACACGCATTTATTCCTGGAAACAAATTAATGAGTATAACTGATGATCTGGTATTGGACTATTGCAAAGGATTGGCTGAAATGGTGTGTTCTGTCTCCCACCAGGTTGGAGAAGACGCAGTTGAAAGACAGCCAGACCAAGCACATGATTTGAATCCTGGAGATTGGGTGTTAGTGAAGAAACACGCAAGGAAGTCGAGTCTAGCACCAGGGTGGGACAAACCGCGGCAAGTCATACTAGTCACTACCACAGCGGTGAAGTGTGCAGGTTTGCCCAATTGGATTCATGCTAGTCATACCAGTAGAGTACAGAGCCCATCAGAACAACAAGAGCAACCACTGACTGAGCAGGCTGAAACGTCAGAAGTTGAAAGCTGTGAAATTGAAGAGTCTAGAGTGATAGATTCTGAAAGACAACTAAATAACGAACAGCCAAGTACAAGTCAGGAAGATTGGATACCAATAATTGAAATACCTGATGATGCTGTCGAAACAAGAAGAATAACAAAACTGAAAAGGCAGGAAAGTAGACAGGGAAGGACAGGGAAAGAAGAACACACTCAGGTCGAAATAAACAAAGACAATCAGGGACCTGAGGAGGGAGAGTCAGAATTAGGGGCCGATTCCGATCTCGCTCGGACAGCCCTCCGAGAGCTGTCCGTAGCCTTACCTTGCGACCGACTCGTACTGGGAGCCGGTCCGTCCGGGCAATGAAGTACGATGTGCAAAAGTGCCACAATTCCGAACGACACGTAGGCTTCGATTCCTGCAACATTTCCCGTCCGAACCGCTTAACCAAACGCCCATCTGAGTCGCCCGGAAGCAGTTTCCACAATAGTTTCCGGCCGGACAAGTACGATGCGCAAATCCTACGCGCCGAACGGGTCGCCACTAGCAGCACGTCACAGCATCCGGGAGAGATGAATAGCAGGTCCGATTCGCGCCACAACACGATCCACTGCTACGAAATGGACCAACTCACAACGTGTACGAGACGGAGCAACAATTAGCAAGTACGAGACGAACCAATGATGAATCCCATCGCGCAGGTCATCCAAGTACTGCATATCTATGACCGGATCAGGAACAGACGCGAACGTCGCAGATGGTAAGTCAGACACCCACAGAAACAAACGTCACGAACACGCGAAATGCCACACACACATAGGTGGGGGACATGCCGTCCACCAGCAAAAGCAAAACCACAGGGGTAGCATGGTCCACACCACCAGCAGTGCCCACACCTAGGGGGGGTGCTCAGCACCACTACCATCTCCACTCATAGGGGGCTGGATGCCCTGCACCACTACCATCCCCACTCATAGGGGGCTGGATGCCCTGCACCACTACCATCCCCACTCATAGGGGGCTGGATGCCCATCAATACCAGTACCCCCCACTCATAGGGGGCTGGATGCCCTGCACCACTAACATCCCCACTCATAGGGGGCTGGATGCCCATCAATACCAGTACCCCCCACTCATAGGGGGCTGGATGCCCTGCACCACTACCATCCCCACTCATAGGGGGCTGGATGCCCTGCACCACTACCATCCCCACTCATAGGGGGCTGGATGCCCATCAATACCAGTACCCCCCACTCATAGGGGGCTGGATGCCCTGCACCACTACCATCCCCATTCATAGGGGGCTGGATGCCCATCAATACCAGTCCCCCCCACTCATAGGGGGCTGGATGCCCTGCACCACTACCATCCCCACTCATAGGGGCTGGATGCCCATCAATACCAGTACCCCCACTCATAGGGGGCTGGATGCCCTGCACCACTACCATCCCCACTCATAGGGGGCTGGATGCCCCTCAATACCAGTACCCCCCACTCATAGGGGGCTGGATGCCCTGCACCACTACCATCCCCACTCAGAGGGGGCTGGATGCCCTGCACCACTACCATCCCCACTCATAGGGGGCTGGATGCCCTGCACCACTACCATCCCCACTCATAGGGGGCTGGATGCCCATCAATACCAGTACCCCCCACTCATAGGGGGCTGGATGCCCTGCACCACTATCATCCCCACTCATAGGGGGCTGGAAGCCCTGCACCACTACCATCCCCACTCATAGGGGGCTGGATGCCCATCAATACCAGTCCCCCCACTCATAGGGGGCTGGATGCCCTGCACCACTACCATCCCCACTCATAGGGGGCTGGATGCCCATCAATACCAGTGCCCCCCACTCATAGGGGGCTGGATGCCCTGCACCACTACCATCCCCACTCATAGGGGGCTGGATGCCCTGCACCACTACCATCCCCACTCATAGGGGGCTGGATGCCCTGCACCACCAGCATTCACAGGCATAGGGTCACTAAGCAAACCCCCACCCCTACCATCTTTGCAAGATTCTATGTATGTGTGTCCCAAATGCTCACAACACTGCTTCTGATAGTGAACATACAATGTGACTCCCATCACATGTGTGCACAAAAGATGACTGTGGGGCTCAAAACCCCAGCATCTCAGGAACATTGTGGTAATGTGTTCCAAAGCCCACATCACTACAGTGACCAGAAGGTGAGTGTGGACAAAATAATAGCAGCATCACCAGACCAGCATTTGTGCTCACTGGCCCCAAATCCACAACCAATGTAGTGGCAATGTGGTGGTTGTCTCATATACAAACATAGATTTGAGAGGCAAAGATTGCTGTGTATCACAAGAACTCCCTCTGCCATGTGCAGACAAGCATTGGCCATGTGCCCTGACAATGCCCACAGTGACCAATTAGACTATGTGAAAAGTGAGCATCATGATGCATACACACATATCTCTATGAACAGACACACAAACTGAGGAATCCTTTGGAGACTGTCGATGTTAGGTGACAAAGTCCCATACCAAGGCAGCAATGGGACATACCAACCATGAGCAATGTGCAGGATGATGAGCTACAAGATGCATGGACATTAGGGAAAAACCTCCAAACTACATCCACACAATGGAACGCAAAAGAAATACCAATGCAGAGGTGCAGATGCACAAACACAGACAGGCAGACCCACACTGCATATCATACACAACACGTGTGTTTGTCTCAGTGTCCCCAGGCTAGTACACAACACATGACGGTGGGATTAACTCCAATCACACAGATGAGTCCACAGTGCCATACAAAAAGTAACTAATGAACTGGGCACCCCTTTGTGGTCAAGCATACATCGTCAGATGAGTGGTATAGCAACGTATTCATGTGACACAAGCTGGGTGGAACAGCAACCAACACAGCAAGAGACAGACCCACTACAGCACTACCCTCTAGTACCCTAATTTGTGGTGAGAGTAGCCTGTACGCCAATCCCACTGTGATGACAAAGGTCTGTTTTGCCTATACTGTGGAGCACAGTCAGCTGCGCATACTGGGTCATGTGTCCAGAACAACAAACTCACATCACACCTCCATAAACACAAATCACTGGCCATGTCCTGCAACCAATGTGCAAAATGTGGGTAGGGGCCTAGACATGAAACAACTCACATGTGGCCACCCTCAAACCCCACACCCTGATCTGCAACAATGTGCATCAGCTAGGCACACAGGGACTGTTGACATTGCCCAAGCACCCATTACAATCCCAGGGGTGGTGGGGGGATCTAAGGTACACAAAAATCAGCACACATGGCCTGTCAACAACACCTGGGAATGTCTGCCACACTGCACAGTATGCGGAACATGGGCATAATGTCAAGACAACACGATTCATTGGGATCCCTGCCACACACCTACACCAATAAGAAACCAAAGAAGACCCACAAAGAACACATGTTGACACCTTCCAACATTGCAGCAATGACCCTGATGAGTGGGAGTAGTCACACACACATACGAGTGAGCCTCACACTGACAGATACCACATAGGGAAAACAACATGATGTTGGAAACACATAAGTGCCAATGGGAATCCTGAATGTGTCCCATGCGCGTTTGACAACATCCCCTGAAATTACAACTAAAACAGCCAGGGATGACAACCTAATGACCAGTAGTCTGCCATGCACCTACATCCCAGTAAACCCAGGGAAAAGAAGTCTGATGAACACAGGACAACTCAGCAAGTGCACATAACAGGAACATCTGCATGGAACACAGGCTGAGTGGAAAAAAGGGAAGGCAACACACACAGACATGCTCACACAACACACACCATGTGCACAGGCAATGCCACGGAATGACACAATGCCATGAGGGGTCTCCACTCCTGGGGAATGTCAGCTGTGAAAAACGTTGTTTGTGCAGGGTCCTATCATGCCAGCACACCACTTGCACAGTGAGCCAACAATTACAACACAATGAAAGCTCTGGTCACAGCAACATGTGTACAGGAGTGTCCCTCAGTCATCTGCACATACGCAATGCACTTGTAGAGATAGTTGCACTGATGACACAGCTGACTTGTGTACCATGGATGCACAAACCTGCCTGTCCAGTGTAGATGGGCCCAGTCAGGGAATCCCACCATGTGCCCAAATGTAAGTACAACATATGTGCAACAGTGTATGCCAAAGATGTGAAGTAGCAAACCCAAAGAGATAATCCTGGTTACAACATTTTGCAATCATTACACCCTGTAATTGCAGCTAAGGATGTCATGGATACATAGCAGAGAAGTACACATATCCCATGGACCACATGGAGTCCATCACATCAACAAATTATCCTGTTGTACCTTCAAAACACAAGTACAACATCAAGTCCATGATACTCATCATCAACATCATGTACATTAGATGCAACAATGGATACCAACAATTTGCTTTATTAAAAAATATAACTCCTCAAAACTGGTAATTCGAGTCCACAATGTCAAAAGGCCAATGGCCAGTCCATTTCTCAAATCAGCCAGGGTGACATGTGACAAGTTGTCATCCATTGCTTGCCTGCACTGCTACGGCCAGGGGACATCTCCCCTAGGCGGGGCATACATGGGGCAGGCCAGGCACCGCAGTGACAGGATCAGGGGACAGCAGAATGGGGCAGGGGAGGGGTGGTGGATGCAGGAGTGACACTGGCAACTGCAGTGGAGGTGTCTGACACAGTGGGCACCATCACAACTGCAGGGATGAAGTCAGATGGGGTGGTTGCCGGCACCACAGCAGTGGGCAGGTCAGATGGTGTGGACGTGGTCTCCACAGCAGTGCCAAAGTCAGACGGGGTGGATGAGCTCTCCTCTGCAGTGCCAACCTCCAAAGTAGTGTCATGGGGTCCAGGTGGGGTGGGCAGGACAGAGGGGGGAGACACAGACTCCACACCAGTGGCAGGAACAGGCTGAGCATGTGAGGTGGGGGTGGAAGTGCATGTGGTAGGGGGGAGGGCCTAATCATTTTGGGGATGTGGTATCGGTGTGTGGGTGAACCAGGGGCAGGGTGTGGCTGGGGGACCTGTGGAGTGGTGGCCTGGGGGCTGCCGGACAGATACTGTATGGTTGAGCTGCGGGATTGTGGTGGGGTCTTGCTCTTCCTAGTCCGGGGGGACTTGCGGATGGGGGCCTCAGTGTCCGTGCGCCTGGGGGAGGGTGTCCATGTGGCAGGGGAACTCCCCCCTGTGCGTGGTGACTTCCTTTTCCCCTTGTGAGTTGGAGCAGATTGATCAGTGGGGAAGAGGCCAAGGTCACAGAGGAAGAGCTGCTGGGAAGGGGGGGTTGCAGGTGAGGCAAGGGAAGGGGTTTTGGAGGGAGAGGCATCTGAGGACTGCGGAGTGCTTGTGGATGTCTGTTTGTGTGTCTGTGACCCATCCCCTGTGTGTGTGCCATCAGTCCCCGGAGTGTGCGTGCCTGTGGCTCTGGATTTTGGCTTGCGTGGCTGTGTGCTGCCTGTGTCTGTTGCGGTGCATGCCGGTGCTGGTGTGTGTGTGCGTTGGACGGGTAGGGCAGTGGGGATTGTGGATGTGGCAGAGGTAGGATGGGTGAGGGACTGTTGGAGGAGGGACACTGCTGACGTCTGTGTGGAGGCCATGGCCTGAAGAGTCCGATGTAGGGCAGACATGTTTGATGAGATGCCCTCCATGAAGGACACCAGTTGTGTCAACAGACTGGTGTGGGAATGGAGGACACTCAGCATCGCTGTCTGCCCTACATGGAGCTGCTTCAGCAAGTCCACAGACTCCACACTCAGGGCAGCAGGGGAGACTGGGGCAGGGGGTGCGGTGCCTGGCACAAAGGAGACATGCTCCCTTACACGGGGGCCTCCACGGACCTCTGGGATGGGAGCAGATGGGAGGGTGGAGATGGTGGTGGTGGCGGGGACAGACTCCCTCGGTGTTGTCTGGGGTCTGCTGACACCCGCCTCCACAAGGGAGTCCTCACTGGAGATGCTGTGGTCCTCAGCCGAGGTGGTTGTAGCTGAGGTATCCTCAGTGTGGCTCCCCTCACCCTCTGTGCCACTGGGTCCCTCCAACTCCTCTCCAGCAGACCCAGTCTGGCTCTGCGGCTCCTCTTGGTCCGTGGAGCTGTCTCCTCCAGTAGCCGAAGATGTTTCTGCAAACAATCAGGATAAACAGATACACATAAGTCACTCGTTACACCTGAGACATCACAGTCATAACAGCACATTACAGATGACGCATTTTCCGCATTTGCTAAATATTGCTAGAAGTGCTGGCACATATTGAAAAATACACCTGTCATCCTGCCAGTCAACCATGCCATTCATACACTTCCCCTCCATGGACCCATCTGTCTGGTGCATGTAGTATGCCACTACTCATATGTGCACACATGCACTGCATAGACATATATCAGAACATCTTAAATTGTGAATGAAATGTGTCAGTACACACATATCCCATCTCCTGCCACTGACTCAGTACATGTGTCAGGAGAAGGGATGGCCAAACTCATTGTCAGTAAAAATGGATATGCTTCCTTCACAAAACACCATGATGTGCCCATGTATTGATGGTCAATGCCACAATAGAGTGTATGCCGTACAACTGACATAACGGCAGGATACACATTAGCAAGTGGGATACCATGCAATGGGCCAGTCTGGCTAATCAGTCATCACTGGATAAAGTCACAGGGGCAGTTCATCCAGAAAAAAAAAAGTCTGCACTGTGTCACAATCATTATCATTTTGGGGAATGTAAGCCCTGCAGCTGTCAAGTGCACATGTTCCACTACTGCTACACACATCTTAAGGCATATGATGATCCCACGTAATACAAATGCGACAGTTGAGTGACTGCAAGCACCAATCTGTGAACATGATAACATCACAGTCTGATGAGAACGAATTGAGGCTGCCTGCACTATTATGTATGATACATCATTGTGCACCATCAAGTGATCACACACCTATGTTTTTCCCCATTGTGATGATCCATTAGCCACACCTCAGCTAGCTGCCAAAACCAAAATGCTCAACACCACAGGAGTCTAAGATGCTAGGCCACTCCAGAATGACACCGAGGCAGACACCATATTGCATATTTCACAATGAACTAAATGTAGGCTGACACACAGGAGTAGGAGCACAGAGTGTTCCTCATGTCCGGAGTAGGCATACCTGTCCAGTTCCATATGCAACATGGGATTACCCTGAACACTAGGCATGTGTTCATGCATGTGTGACACACATGATGTACATTATTATGAGGCCCCAAGATTGCCTTAACTGCTGCATGGCTGTGTGGTAAATACCACAGACACATATGGTGAGCCAAAGCATCAATTGGAACACATATCATTTGCCCACATAGAGTACATGTCTGATTTCTGGCAATGTGCAGACACATGGCAATCAATTGCCTCACTCATGAGGACAAAACAATGCACCGGTAGCAGATGCTGTTTACAACCTTTAATTTTGGACAACAGCAGGGACGCCCAACACAAGTGACACAAGTCACAGACTGAAAGGGCCACACCTGTGTATCAGATGAGGATGGTCCATGAACTAATTTAGGAACATGACTCCTGTTCAAGCAGACAGGAGATCTGTGGGAGTGTAACCAGGATGAAGGAGTGCAAAGAGCATGTGAGACATAGTTCACAGAAAAGGCATGCACTTACCCCCTCCTTGCTGCTGTCTGGCCTTTAACTGCCCATCCAGGTCAGGGAAGACCACCGCCAGGATCCGGTGCATGTGGGGGTCAGTGTCCGTCGTCCACCCCTTCTGCGAGGAGGCGACAGCTTCAGCTGGACTCTGACGATCCTCCGGGTCCAGCCACGAAGGTCCTGCCACCTCTTCTGGCAGTTGCGGATGCGGCGTCTGTAGACCCCCAGAGAACGAATAGCCCGGGCAATGGTCAGCCAGATATCCTGCTTCTGATGGGCATCAACCTGTGAGGATGACAAGGATAAAAGTCCATTACCAGAAATGCAACATGTTTGTGCAACACACAGTTGGATATACATGTCTTCATCACAAGGGCATATGATGTACATGGGTAGTGCAACTATGGTGATTGACAGTTGTCCTGCATTTACAAAATTGAAACATTGCCTGAGTACAATAACTGTGTCAAAATGCCCTTTTCATGCACAGTACCTGTCCACTACAGGTACATACACACTTTGGGGTTAACAACTACTCAGTGAGCATGCTAGCCACTGGTGTACACAATGCCATTAGTGCCAGTAAGACAACATGCACAATGAAAAAGGTATGTGGACTGCACACTCACCTGCTCCCCTGGTGTCCCATACAGCTTGCTGTACTGTGGAAGGAGGCTGTCCAGCAGGGCCTTGTTCTCCTCCTCTGAGAAGGCTGGGGCCCTCTCCACAGTACGTGCCATTCTTTGAGCCAGAGGATGCAGAGACAGCAGCAGTGGTAGCAGAGATGTCAATGTGGAGCATGTAGTTCAGGCAAGTGAGCTCTCAGGGGAACAGACAGCCTTATATCTGTGCTGCAGAGGCAGATTCTGTCCCATGCGTCCAAAGCGATAGGTCCAACACGTTTGCATTCTATGAATCTGGCCAATCCATCGCATTGCACGGCTCGTACACGCCTTCCGCATCGTTCAAAAATTTCAAACCCATTACAGCAACGAGTCTGATACATTGTTGTAGGGAGCCAACTGATTTTTCACAACACGAATCGTACAAGGGCCAAATCCGCGTCAGTCACCATTGCAGGCAATGTGCAAGGCGTGTGTGCAAGGCGTGCGCTCGCCTCGTTCCCTAGGTGTCTGACGCGTCTTTTTAATTGGTCACCCGCATCAGTCCCCATTGCAGGCAATGTGCAAGGCGGGTGTGCAAGGCGTGCGCTCGCCTCGTTCCCTAGGTGTCCGACGCGTCTTATGAATTGGTCACCCGTGTCAGTCCCCATTGCAGGCAATGTGCAAGGCGGGTGTGCAAGGCGTACGCTCGCCTTGTTCCCTAGGTGTCCGACGCGTCTTATGAATTGGTCACCCGCGTCAGTCCCCATTGCAGGCAATGTGCAAGGCGGGTGTGCAAGGCGTGCGCTCGCCTCGTTCC
The DNA here is from genome assembly GCA_963921515.1 of Calotriton arnoldi. Taxonomy (NCBI): domain Eukaryota; kingdom Metazoa; phylum Chordata; class Amphibia; order Caudata; family Salamandridae; genus Calotriton; species Calotriton arnoldi. Next base: position 227,998 of record CAWUFW010015382.1, on the reverse strand, counting down.
CTAGGTGTCCGACGCGTCTTATGAATTGGTCACCCGCGTCAGTCCCCATTGCAGGCAATGTGCAAGGCGGGTGTGCAAGGCGTGCGCTCGCCTCGTTCCCTAGGTGTCCGATGCGTCTTATGAATTGGTCACCCGCATCAGTCCCCATTGCAGGCAATGTGCAAGGCGGGTGTGCAAGGCATGCGCTCGCCTCGTTCCCTAGGTGTCCGATGCGTCTTATGAATTGGTCACCCGCGTCAGTCCCCATTGCAGGCAATGTGCAAGGCGGGTGTGCAAGGCGTGCGCTCGCCTCGTTCCCTAGGTGTCCGACGCGTCTTATGAATTGGTCACCCGCGTCAGTCCCCATTGCAGGCAATGTGCAAGGCGGGTGTGCAAGGCGTGCGCCGCCTCGTTCCCTAGGTGTCCGACGCGTCTTTTGAATTGGTCACCCGCGTCAGTCCCCATTGCAGGCAATGTGCTAAGTGTTCCACCCACAATAGCTTTCCATGGACTCATGGGCAAACCAACAACAATAGAGCCTGTGACACAGTATATCAAGGGGCATGTCAGGCTGCATTACCTGTGTGTGCATATGTGGGTAAATATGTGATTTGGTATGTGTCACTTAGTGGCACCCACTCCCAGGCAGGGCAAGGTGTCATGGGGACAGATACCTTTGTGTGTTGGACACATAACCACTGTGATTGACGACTGTACAGTTCAGGGCATGAGGCATGTACACAGTTCCCGGGGTACATTGTGTATGACATGTGACATACATCCTGACTCTTAGGTGGAATGGGATATGTGTCACAGGGTGTCCCAGTACCACAATTGTGATGTTCATCCACAGTATGTGTGCATTTAGCTACGGAGATTACTCTGATTTCATGTGCTCAATGTCAAACGGTCAATGTGAGTTGATGTGGTGTCTGTGTGTCACAGACACCATGTGTGAGATGCAAACAAACGTTGTGGCACTTCATCTGTGTGTCATGTGTGCGTTATGGTGTGTATATGAGACGCTACATCATGATGGTGTCCTTGTGGCGAGACAAGGTCCTTGTGTGTGTCTGTCAAACACCTGTGATGTGTGGTAGACATCTGTCCTCATTAGTGACTGTGGTGTGTGTCTGGTATGTGACACTCATACTGATGTACTGTGGCAGAGCCCATAGATTGGTCACAGCACAACATGGACCTTGTTGTGTGGACCTGTAGAGCTGAGATTTCAGATGATGGGCATGTATCTGACATGTGTGCACATACACTACAGCACATACATCATGTCTTTGTGTCCTGTTGTTTCATGTGCTATTTAGCATGTACACTGGCACACAGATAGGGGAACTGACAAACTGTCTTTGCTCATCTATGTACTGCAGGAGACCAGCTGTCCACAGACCGTTCCCTGACCTTGCCACCATGGTTGAACGTGACTGCATGCGACGGTACCGCTTCACTAGGCCACTGATTGAAGATTTGGCGGAGCAGTTGGCACCGCACTTGCAACCTGGCCGGACATACCCTACTGCGCTGACCCCTAAGGTGAAGGTGATGGCAACCCTACACTTCTTTGCCACCGGTACCTTCCAACACACAGTTGCTACTGCTGGTGGGATGTCCCAGACCATGTTCAGCCGTGTGCTATGAGATGTGTTGGAGGCGATGTTGCATTTCCTCAACCACTACATCCATTTCCCAACACCACAACGACTCCCTGACATCAAGGGTGACTTCTATGCCCTGGGAAGGATGCCACATGTCATTGGCTCCATTGATGAGACACATGTGGCTTTGGTACCACCACAGGCCCATGAGCAGACCTACTGGAATAGGAAACATTTCCACTCAATCAATGCACTGGTGGTATGTCTGGCTGACATGACCATTTCACATGTTTGTGCACGTTTCCCAGGTTCTGCGCACAATGCTTACATCATGCGGAGTAGTCGCATCCCAACGATTATGTCACAGATGCAGCACCAGCGTGCCTGGCTTGTCGGTGTGTACTGACTTTTCACTATTATGTGATTTTGATAAAGTTTATTTACACCCTCTTTAAGACTCATCTAATGTGCTATTGTCTTTATGTAGGTGACTCCGGATACCCCAACATGCCGTGGTTGCTGACACCCCTCATGAACCCTGTGACACCGGCGGACATGCGCTACAATGAGGCACATGGTCGGAGCAGGAGAGTGATCGAGCGGACATTTGGTCTCCTGAAAAGCAGATTCCGCTGCCTGGGCAAGACAGGAGGGGCCCTCCCATATGCACCTGCTAAGGTGTGCAAAATCTTCATAGTGTGCTGCATGCTACACAACCTGGCAGTGAGGAAGGAGTTGCCTCTGATCCAAGATGACGATGACCAACCTCCGCCAGCCATGGAGGATCCTGCCCTGGGGCATGATGCCAGTGATGATGAGGGTGAGGATGATGTTCGTAGCCAGCTGATCCTCAACTTCTTCACATGAATGTGAGTATACACTGATGTGTCTTCAAAATATTGTGTTTGCCTGATATCTGTTGGTGGTGCACTTGTGCGGCTTGAGTGTGACTGTGTGCTACTTGTCAGGATGCTTGCTGTGATGTGTCCTTTCAGGTAGTCTGTACTCCCAAACAGTGTTTAGCTGATTGATATGATGTGTGTACGTAGTTTTGTTACATTTGTGGGCATGTATATTGTTGTTGTATGCTGTAATTCAAGGTTTCTGATTGTGTTTTCTGTCTGTCCTTCACAGGGTACTTTGGCTGCTGTATGGTGAGGTCTGAACCCCAAAACCCAGATCCTTGTTCCAGAGTGCAAGTAGTCGTTGTCCCAACCAATGATGTGCCACACACCCCTGGACTTTCCTTGTGTACAACTTGTTTCATGTTTCCTCACTGTTACGTGAGCTTAACTTGCATCAGTTGTGGGCTTTTCACGTTGTGAATCTGTAATAAACCTGTGCTTCACTTTGGGATGTGCTCCGTTTGTATCTACACATCAGACAGTCATTAGCATCCTGTCCCTGTGGAATGCTTGCCACTGACCCAGGATGGGTGTGGTGTATGTGCATTCCACTGTATTTCCTGTTGACATCACTTATGAGGATGAGTTAGCTGGACATGGTGAGTATGTCTTGTGTTGCCCTAGTGGTGTGTCTCTCTCATATGTGTCACATTACCATAACTCACATTACGGTGTTCACATTGCTGTGGTAGTTTGCATGCACAGTGTTCCTTATCAGATCATCATCGCCATGACACAGACAAAGTATAAATCACGACAGAGGCAAGTATTGTGTGAATGTGAATTTATTTACAGACATGTGTAAGGATGGTGAACGGAATTTGAAGTGCTGTGCAATGTGATGGTAATCCAAAGTTCACAGGTGAGTTGGTAGTCTTAAGAGATGAAATGTCCAGAGTAGAATCCACAGTCATTAGCTGCATTGTCACAGCTTTGAACCTCCATGTCCAGTGGGAGATTTGTGTGTCAGTCGACAAAGTTAATTGGTTTGCACACAAGGGACGACATACAGAACAGGTGTTGAGTTCCTGGGGATATGCATGGCCATCAGCGTCTCAATTCCCCTTCTTTGGACGACCCCTCTTCTTTCTCGGGGGACCCTCATGTGCAGGCAGCTGCGGTGCAGAGGACTCTCCGCCAGAGTCCTCCTCCCTCCCTGTGGCAGTTGCGGATGTTGTGGCAACAGATGTTGTGGGCGCACAGGGAGGTGTGGACATGTTGGTGCTGATCTGGTGGAGGCAGGTCAGTATGTCCCTATGCACCGCTGTTAGTTCATCCAATTTGTCCCACTTGGACTCCATCCGGGACATGTGGGAGTCCAAGCGGGCATGATGTGCAGCATGCTGTTCTTTGATGTCCTTGAGGATCCCCACTACCTGTCCAAATCCTCCGGTGCTTTCCTGGTACGCATCTATGATGCGTCCCAGGTGTGGGTCATCATGCAGTCCAGCCCCCTCTGCGGGCCGTTTCCTCTGCCTGCCCACCCTCCCACCACCCCTACCAACATGGGCGGGAGCTGCCGGGGCCATAACAGGCAACACTGGGCCCACTTGAGTGTTTGCGACGGTGGTGTTGTCCCTTGATTCCAGGGTGCCCTGTGTACCTGTTCCGTTGTTGTTCAGTGGCCTCGGCCTGTCCGTGTCAGCAGGGCTACTCGGTGTGGTATCAGATGTGGCAGGTGTGGTTGCAGGGGGTGCTGATGTTACTGCTGCTGGGGCTGCACGATGAGTCACACCGGAGGTGCCAGGTAGTTCAGGGTCGTTGTCCGAAGAGGACAGGGACTGATCCACACCGGTGAGCTCAGGGTCCGCCACAGTCTGAGACTGGGACTCTTCTTCAGGTCGTGCTGTGTCCCCAGCATCCCCTGTGTTTGGAGGAGACACACAATGTATGTTATGTTTCTACCAACATCAACGTTTCACACACATTACATTTGCCAATGGACATCATAATGAGAGTCTGTACATTACATTGTCAAAAGTTGTGACAGACTGAGGTTGATATTGTTGGTGCACTTTGTCATGGCAACCTGAAGCATTTCGATGTGCACGTCAAGCTGTGTGCATGACCAGCTCATGTATTGATCAATTGTCTGTACATGTCCATTGCTACTCAGGTTCCATCACATGCCTGACACAGCTGTATCATCCCTGTCCACATTTGTGCTATAACGATGACATACGTACAATTCCACTTAGGGTATGTATCAAGCTTGGTGCATGTGTGGTGGAATTTGTTGCGTTGCTCTGTGCGTCACATTGGTGGGTCTGTGCAACATGGTCACAGTCAGGTATGCCTGTGATCCAATGTGAGATACTTTCTGGTTATCTGTGTTCCTAGTTCACATCTCATTACAAACAAGTCATGGTGTTACCGTGCCTACTGATGTTGGTGCAGAGTTTTGTCAGTGCTAACGTTTTTTATCTTGTCTATTTCCTCCACAGTGAGAGGGATTGGGCACAGCGGCACTCTTTCTTTTCCATGCTCATGACAGTGATGGGCAGAGGTGTGTGTGTTACAGTTCTGCTGCTGTGAGTTGCATGCGTCATCCGATGCAGTCCAGGATAGTCATTGTGTTTGGATTGTCCATGACAGTGAGTGATGTGTTGTGTGAATGATGCGTACAACGCAGACCGATGTGGTATTGACATGCAGCTCACAACTGCACATTTTGTGTATGACACCATGCTACAGTGTCAGCTATATGTGTGTGTCCATTCTAGTCACTGTCAGGTGTCCACTGTCAATGATGTAAATGTGACATTGTGTGTGCTTGGTGCTATGTACTATGTCTGCATCTCCCCAATTGTCATCTACGAAACACACCTTCACAGGCAGGTCAGGGGACACCCCAGGGACACTGAATCTCCAGACAGTGGGAGGATACCTACAGTTCCAATGGCTGTGAGTGTAAATGTGTTTGAGTTGGCCAGTGCGTAGGTGTGACTTGCAGCCAATTCATACATCGGGAACATGTGTCAGTCATCTTGCCAAGGCATTTACTTTTGGAGTGACTGGTCCCAGGGTGCAATTTGTTCGAGCAGAGAAGGTGTGTTTTGATGCGGCATTGATGGCATTTGGAGTCATTGCAGGACCTCCTTCACCCACACTGGCCAGGTAATCCCCCATGTGGCATGCTTCCATTGCAGGGAGTCACAATTTACGTTCAGGCTGTCAGTCAGTAGTTTCCTGTTGTTTGTTTGAGCACAAGTCCCAGCAGGGCCTTGTGCTCCCCACAGCAGAGGCCATTGTCTGTGTTCTTGGTAGAGACTTTTCACTCACTCTCTTGTGGAGCATAATTCTAGGTGTGTATTTTGGTGTTTGTGTTAAAGGGGGTGTGTGTGCAAGTACCTGCTGGTAGATGTGGTCAGAGCTGGCAGTACTCCTCCCCCAGTCCAGTTATCCCACCATGCAGCATGCTTCCATTCCAGGGAGTGTGCGTTACCTTTCAAGCTGTCAGGCATTGGTGTCCTGTTGTTTGTTTGAGCCCAAGTCCCAGCAGGGCCTTGTGCTCCCCACAGCAGGGCCTAGTGTCAGCCATCTTGGCAGTGGTTTTGCACTCCCTGTGAGGTGAGCATGGTTCAGTGGGAGCTTGCTGGGACATGTGGGTGGGGACTGTTGGCTGTGACTTCAACTCCCATCATGCTTTTGGCTACACCCACCTTCCCACAATACCTGACCTTACTTCCTGTGAAGCTTTTTCCCTATGTGGTGGTGTGCCTGTGCTGACAAGTTGGCAGGCAGTGTTGTCCTGGTGTTTGTTTGCACAAAAGTACCAACAAGCCCATGTGCTTCACACTGCAGAACCCAGTGTGTTTAATCTTTGTGGGATATTTAAATGGATTCTGTGGGAATGCATTATACCAGGTGGGTTGTGTTGCGTTTGTGTTAAGGGGTGTGTGTGTGCAAGTACCTGCTGGTAGATGTGGTAAGAGATGGCAGTACTCCTCCCCCAGTCCAGTTATCCCACCATGCAGCATGCTTCCATTGCAGGGAGTGTGCGTTACCTTTCAAGCTGTCAGGCATTGGTGTTCTGTTGTTTGTTTGAGCCCAAGTCCCAGCAGGGCCTTGTGCTCCCCACAGCAGGGCCTAGTGTCAGCTATCTTGGCAGTGCTTTTGCACTCCCTGTGAGGTGAGCATGGTTCAGTGGGCGCTTGCTGGAACATGTGGGTGGGGACTGTTGGCTGTGACTTCAACTCCCATCATGCTTTCTGCTACATGCACATTCCCAGCAGCCCAACCTTCCTTCATTTTGACTCAGCTTTCCTGTGAGGTGGTGTGACGTTGTTGGCGAGATGGATGACTGTGTTTGTTGGTGATTTATGCTAATGCCTTGCAGTATTTGTCGTTAGGTTTGTACATGTTATGTTGAAGTTCCATTTTGCTGTGGGATGGCAGGTATTGTGTTTGGGTAACTGGCATACACATCACAGGAGACTTGCCTTTATGTTGCTATGGCTTTGCTGGCAGGAATTGGTTTAACAGTCCCCTTGAGAGTGATATATGTGTATTGCTGCACAAAATTGAGTCTATTGTTTGTGTACTCACCAGGCTCTGGTATTCTTGTTAATCCATGGATGCTCTCCGGTGGTAGGATGGCCCGCACCTTCTCCTCCCAGGTCCTGAAGTGCGTTGGTCTGGCAGGAGGGCCACCGCCAGTGTCTGTGCTCAAGGCGTGATCCCTGTTGATGAGCTTCTTGACCCTCCTGCGCACATCATAGTACCTGTTCTGTATGTCATCCTTTGTGCGCCGACAAGGAGCTTGTGCGTTAACCTTGTCAACAATCCTCTCCCACATCTTGGTTTTCTGTGACATGGGGGTCTTTTGGACCAATGTGCCAAACAACTGTGGCTCTACCCTGAGTATTTCGTCTATCATGACTTCCAACTCACTATCTGTGAACTTTGGATTCTTCTTGGGGGGCATGGTGCTGGGTGGTTGTGGTTATTGATGTGTGTGAGGGTGTAAGTGAGTGTGGTGGGTGTGAGTTTGTCAGTGGATATGTGATTGGTTTTTGAGTGGTGCAAATGGTGTAGTTGTTGTGTTTTGTGTGTATTGTGGTGTGTCTCTGCAGTGTGGTGGGGTTGTCTGCTGTCCTATGCCTGTAGTTTGCAAAGGATCATGGTAGGGATTTCTGGCCTTTATATAGTTGGAGTTGTGGGTGTGTCTTTGTTTCTATTTTTTTATTTTTTTATTTATAAATTGGCTGTGTCATTGCTTTCTTTTTTTTTTTGTCTTCTTTCCTTTGCTTGTGTTGTGCATGATGGAGACGTTCGTTTGACCGGGTCGGACGCTGCCTGTGGCTCACGCAGGGTGATCCGAGTCTGTCACACTGACAATCTGCTGTGTTTCGACATTGGTGTACGCCTCGGACGCGAAGGGCTCTATTGTTTGCTAGTCACTATTTGCTGTACATCTCGGTTTTCATGCTCGTGCTCCGTGCGAGTCGGTCGCGTTTCACACGTATTGCAGCGTACTACGCGGCTCGTGCATCGCGGGTACGTTTCGCTCGTGTCAAATCCTAATGCGTGTCGGTCGGTACGATTCCCGGTCACTTTACGGGCGAATCAATGATTTCCGAACGGGTCGGGCGTGCGGCTTGTGTTCCGTGCGGGTGGGTTGTAATTCACACACAAGGCATCGTACTGCGTGGGTCGGACGGCGCAGGTCCGTGTCGGTCGGTCTCCATTCCAGGTCCGAGTCGGTCGGTACGGTTTACGAACGGAATCGGAATCGGCCCCTTAGAAGAACAAGTTCAGGCAGAAGAAGGACAATCTGAAATAAGACCTGAACAGGATCAGGTAGATCTAGAAGAACAAGTTCAGGCAGAAGAAGAACAAATTATAATAAGACCTGGAGGTGCAAGTAGAGGAAGGTCCAAGCATAGAAAATAGAGAACAAGGACAGATTGTGCCTAGATTAAGTGAAAATAAAAGGATTCTATAAGGAGATAGAGAAGGTGAAAGTGCAGTTCAGGTCAAAAGAGTTAGAAAAGGAGACAATTGGCCAGTAGGAGTGAAGAAATGAAAATATTATTTGAGAAAATCAGAAAAGAAACCAGAACAAGTAAATGAAGTCACAAGTCAAACACAATCTAAGCAAACTTTAGTGAAACTCACTTGAAGAAGCCCAAGACTGAGAAATTTAAACAGAATATACAAGTCCCCTGAGTGGACTTACGTTATACTCGAAGAATTTGAAAACTTAGGCTTAAGTGAGGAAACAGAAAGGGTTCATGTTGCACAGATTGATGAATGCAAATTGAGACCTCCTTAAAATAAAAAAAGAAGAAAAGAAAATTTTATCAGAAAGAAAAAGAGAGAAGAAACTTTCTCAGATTAAAATGGCAGAAGTTGAAGTCACCGAAAGACCAAAACGAGGTTTAAAAAGAAAATATTTTAGATTTTGTTTTTGTAGTATATTATTGGTAGTATTAGTATGGTTATTCTTAACTGTAGGAGTACCTTTATTAATGGAAACAAGTGACAAAAATAATACCATTACTAATGAAAAGGTAGATAGAATAAAGGGAACTAAAATAGAAATAGGGGTAGAAGATGAGGCAAATTATCATAATGAGTCGGATTATAATATGTCTTCAAATGTGTTTGCTAAATTGTTATTTCAGTATGTTAATACAATGGAAATTAAAAATTGCTATGTTTGTATGAAGTTACCCTCATCAGTATCAGAAGGGTGACATATCACCATATACCTCTAACATATGGTGTGTCATGTAGTATTTTATCAAGTTTATTTTATGCTACAGGGAGACTTCAGTATTTTTATTCAAATCTAGATGTAGTGTTTTCAGAATTGCCTATTAGAGAGAAAATGAATCCAGTTGCTAGTAGTAAGAATGCACAATTTATGGGTGAATTCTTTTTAACAATGAGTTCAATAGATATAGCTCAAGCACACGAAAACAATTTAACTTGTACCTTACGTGAAGAAGAAAAGGAGTTTTTGAATTTAGTAGAAGAAAGGAGACAGGATTTAATAAAGAAAGCTGCTGAACAGAAAACCCATGTACCTCCATGGGTTGGGAAAGAGAGAATCTATGCAAATAGCAAAGCTCATGCTGCGATGTCCCTGGATTTTGTGAAAAGGGAAAATTCTGCCTCCATAGATTAAAGACAGATTATAATAATAATTACATTGGTTCCAGTGAGTGTGAACACAACTTCCTAATTTTAGGAGGGTGGGGACTGAAAGGGGGAACTGATCCTGTATTTCCAGGACTTTATTATGTCTGCGGGAACAATGCCTATTATAGGTTACCTGCAAGATGGTACGGGAGCTGTTATTTTGGAATAGTTTTCCCGAAAATATATCATTTGGACAGAATCAATGGAATCAATGGAAAATCTAATGAACTAACACGAAGAAGAAGAGCTAGTTTTTCTGAAATAGTAGGAGATATTTTTAGTGCACTGATACCCTCAGTTGGAGTCATTCTAAATTCACAGAAAATTTGTAAATTATCAACTATAGTTGATCGTCTTTCTACTGACACTGCAGGAGGATTCTTGATGATTAACACAGAGATGGTTGCAATCAGGGCTATGGTTTTACAGAACTGTCTTGCTCTTGACATTTTATTAGCAAAAGAAGGTGGAGTCTGTGGTATGTTGAAAATTCAACATTGCTGCACTTATATTCCGGACAAGAGTAGAGAAATTAAAGGATATATTGAAAACATTACAAGAATGCATAATGCTTGACCCAACTGGAGGTTGACAGTGTGTGGGGAAAACTAACAAAGAGCATAACATCAATAGGGAAATGGTTTACTAATTTTGGGAAAAGTTTTCTAGGTCAAATAATATTACCATTAGTTGTGATAATAACAATAGTAATGATATTAATGATTACATATAAATGTTGCAAAAATAGTGGGAAAGGAAGAATACATCTAGAAAGAGAAGGAAAAGGAAAGAAACGAAAAAGAGAATATGAGAAGATACAACTAGAAGAAATGAAAGGAAAGATATATAAGAAGATGAAAGATTTAGAAGGAAAAGAAGTAACAAATGGAAGAATGAGAAAAGAAATAGAAGATTGAGATGTGCTAAAGTTGGCATCTGGGATGGGATGGGTAATTTTGTGATGGCTTAAAATGCCATCAGAGAGGGGATTGATGGAGCAAGGACTCGTAAAGGAGAGCAATCGGAAGCAATCCTCTCGTTTAACTCGCTAACGAATTACTAACAACGTCTTGTAAATAATAACACGCAAATACAGAAAACACGCGGGTTAGCGAAGCTTGCGTATGTGTGTACTAATATAAATAACAATGAAAACGGACTAATCCAGCTCTAACTGGGAAATCTTTACCGCGCATGCGTCAACTGCATCTACGCAGTATGACGGTACTAATGCTTGGAGGGAAATTCTAGCGCATGTGCAGAAGGCATTAAAATGGAGTCTTGAAGACTCACGTGCATGGCATCTGCTTAGCCGAAATGAAAACCAGCTATTTTACTAATGCTAATGCGGGGAAAGAATTAATAAGTAAAGAGGGTTAGAGTAGAGAGGGGTGGTATACAGTGAAACCATTTATTTGTGAAAGTAACATTTCTTCTTTTGACTTTATTATTAGTGCGCATTTGGGCCTTTCACATTTGTCTGAATTGAGCCGACTGATTCAAGTTTGCGCATGCCTACATGAGAGCTGACCCAGAGGGATGACCAAGCTTTTTTGACAGCCGTCCAAGGACGAGAATGATGTGCCCTGTGAACAGTGGGTGAAGATTTCATGCAAGAAGACTTGTATTCGTAATGTTGAAATAATTGCATCTAATAAAGTTTGGACATGTATGGGAACGGAAGGAAAGAATAAAGTTTAAGGGGATGGGTTTTTCGAACAATGGTTCAATGAAAATAAGTAATATGTAAGCATGGTGTGATGATCATCCCCCCTTGCCTGACCAATTAGAATACGTATTTTTGCGATATTGAAACTTTAGTGGGTGGTACATGTAAAACAAAAGGTATAACTGAGGTAGCTTTAGTTAGTTAGTCAGAGGCATCGATGCTGGAAGTCGAGAGCTCGGGATGCTGTCGGTGCTGTGGGTGGTGCTGATGCTGAAAGGGACGCTGTGAGATGCTGATGAAGACACCGAATGCAGAACCATCTATCTTTAATTAATTGTGTTAGACAAGAAGATCGCGGAAGAAACTCGAGGAGGAAGAGATTGTCAGAGAGGGGTGCGAAGCAGTCGTCGGTATTTTAGAGAGGTGATGTATCCTGTCCTGATTCCTGTCCTGAAGTCTTTGTCTCCTGATCTATCCCGGGGGACCTTACCAGCCCTTTGGCCAGAGGGTTTGGTCTTCACACCATCCTTGGTAACTATAAATTCATGGTATTTGTAGATGATCTTTTCTCTCTGTCCTTTCCTTTCCGGGCATAGTTATTGTATGTGACTGAAATATTTTCTTAATGAAGATTTGATTTGAAATCTTACGAATGAGGGTGTTTGTACTGTAATTTGAAATGGTTCACATTCATTCTTAATTTTGATAAAGATTTTAAGACTTCCAGAGTCTGTGGTTATTTTCTTTAATTAAAGAATGGTTAATAAGTTATGTTGATTATCACCATCAACTAGTTCAACTAATGGTCCATTGACCAGAGGAAAGAACTTTTTGATCAGTGAAAGGTTAGTTAGGAACAAGAAATAACTAATCCTGAATAAGGGAAAATATAAACTAAAACCCAGCGGTCTACTTGGATCTGTGTAAGTGTTTATGGGCCCAGGTGAGTATATGGTAGTAGAGTATCTGTTGTTAGTACACCGCTGGATCAATGTAAATACTGTCAGTATAACAACGAAACAGACATAAAGAACTAGAGGCATAAATACAATGCAGAACATGGCCAAATGAAGACAAAATGACCATAAACAACAAAAACTTTGCCGGTGAGCAACCTCTCACCCGTGTCATGCCATAGTGCGATTTCAAATACTTCTCTCAAATGTCCAGGAAAAGTGTTCACCCATGAGCAGCTGGAGACAAGCTCATTGAGAAAAAGTCATAAATCCTTGGATATGGTGGAAACAAGAATGATCCCAAAAATAAACACTTAAGACTAGGGTGCTGAACATAACGTCACCAAACAGTTAACTTCGTAGAGCTGGGACCCAGTATTTATTAACTGATGATAGAGAAGTTAAAAGATTGTTCACTGGTTTCTAAGATGAAACTTGGCAAAAAAAACATCGAAAATACACGTATTCCCTGCTACCCAACACCAGCTACCTTAGACAACGTAATTGGAGCGCTGGAAGTACTTGCTTCGTGCCACCTGGGTTGATCGAATAGAAGACACTCCGACCACAGCACAGCACAAGGAGGCACACATGCTGATGTCCGGACATGATCAGATGGAAACTGGGCAAAGCGGGACATTATCCAATGGTTCCTTTTTCAAAAAGCAGAGCGGAGCAGCAGCACACCAGGATCTACTCGCACATCTCGCGGTTGGCAGAAGACTGTCTGGAGACTACCGGATACTCCGTGGCTTGTGCACTGCCACCAACCCCAAGATGGGTGCCCACAGTCACGCCAGTGCCAGATGGCTCCAGGCGCGTGCGTGCGCCAAACGTTCCAGGATCCTCGTGGGATGACATCACTGAAGAGATTCCGTGCGACCCCCAAGCGGAAGGTAAGTGCGTGCACGTGCCACTTGACTCGTGCCACGGTTTAAAATGTTGCGCAGCGGTTGAACTGCCAAAGTTGCCTCTCACGTAAAGTCCCACACAAATCGCCAGTAACATGGCAGTAATACCGTAGAATGACAAAGGATTACAAGTACAAAAATAGACTGTACTTACAGCAGAAGTACCGCTCATTCCGCCGGCACCGTGACTATGCTCCATTTGAAAAAATCATGCATTGCTCAGCAGCAAGAACACATGCAGATAAAACAACTTTACGCTGCATGCCACACTGTCTTTCACAAAAAATGATGTCCAAAAGTAACACTTTCTTGAAATCCGAAGCTGTCCTTGTTGACATAAAAGACACAAAGAGGCAGTGTGCAGCAATCACCAATACAGTGCACACACAAAGGTTAATAAAGTACAAGCCTTGTAAGTCCTTAACTCCAAAGTTTCTCAGCATATGAAGCATGTGTAGGCTGGGGCTGTTTGCTGACAAGTGCTCAGGATCACACAGGCTGTCACAGTAGCAGGAATTGCCAATCCTTTAAGTTAATGAAGTACGTGCAGGCTGGGGCTGTCCAGTGTAAAGGACACTGGTGGGGCTGGCATGCCTTGTACTTCAAAATAGGCTTTATCTTGGTTGTGTAGATTTCCTTTAGAGATTTCTTCTTTCAGAGTCCTTTTTTTAAAAAGTCCGCAGAGTTTTGTTTCATGAATCGTCGCCAAAATGATGATGTCCGTAGCCAGAATGTAGCTTTAAGTAGATTTATTAGGTTCAGTTACAGGTAGTTGAGTTGTAGAGATACAGCCCCACCAGGAGCAGTCTGCCTGCTGCTCAGCCCATACTCCAACTGACACACTCAAGCATCCAGGCACCCAAGCATTCCATCCAAGACCATCACACCAACATTCCATGCATCACATTCACACTGGCTGAGCAGCTAGGGAGAAAGTAACAGAAAGTAACCAGATAATTATAATACAGGTTACAACAATTTCTCCTCGTTGCCCCTCCGTATGCCTTTGTTGGGGAGGCCCAGCATTCAGACGCATTTCCAGATTGACGATTTCTTGTAAATCTGGAAATGTGTCTGGTTCCATGGGTGTTGCGTGGAAACACCCACAGCAACACCCATGGAACGCCCCTTTCACGCAAAGTACTGCGTGTAAAGGGGCCATATTTACAAGGACAGGAATAGTCGAGCAGGGTGGCTATTCCTGTCCTTGTAAATATGGGGCAGAAAAATGCGCTGCTAGTGCGGCACAAAAAGTGACGCACCGGCGGCACAAGGGGCTTGTAAATCTGCCCCTGAGTGATTAAAAAGTAGTTACTTTTGGTGCTCCTGGACTTGCAGTATGATGGAATTGTACAACAGCAGCCGAGATCCTGGAACCCCTCACTGCTCCCCAATAGGGGCTGCCCATTTAGAGCTGCCACAGTGTGTCCCACCTTATCCTTGCTGCTTCCCCTGTCACCTCTGCCACTGTCAGACACATAAGAGGCACTGTCCCGCACAGCATTTTGCATTTCGGTGTCCACAGCTTAACTTCATGCCATCTTTAGAACTCATCCGTTGGCCCCGCTTATAAACCAACTGCAGTGCCTCATGCTGCGCACAGCCAAGTAGCGCTCCCATCAGAGGACAGGCCAGCAAGCTGCTGGTTTCTGAGAGTCATGTAGAAAGTGGTGAGGGAGCTGTGTGCCCAGGCTCACTGTTGCTTGTCTGAGAGCCTCCCTCCCCTCAGAGGTCAGCATTGACAAGAAGAGAAGCTCCATTGGTCCCAGCTGTTGGCGCCTGCGCCGCGCCTGTCTCTGTTTGACGTTGTTTTCTGCATGAGGTATGTCTGTGGCTCTCACTGGGCCTTGTAATGCACCAAGTGATAACCCGGTTGTTAGCCCCTCGAAGCTGGATTCAAGCAGTGCCCCTCCCCACTGCACTCACTATGTCTCGCCACCCCCCCTCCTTCTTCCTGGCCTGGTCACTTCCACTGACTGTCAGGCCTCCTCTCCCAGCTGTTAGTATTGTCTATCTGCCACTGCTCACTCCTTCATGCTCACCCTTGCTCACTGCGTTGTGCACTCTGCTTGCCCATCTATGGTGTCTGCTTTCTCACTCTGAACAGTCACTTATTATCTGCCAGTCTGCTCTCCCCTGCCCCCAAGGCTGTCTGTGCCACCCATGCCTCCTTGCCATGCTCTTCTGTGCACCCTGCCTACCTCTTGCTCTCCAGCTGAATGCCCTGTGCTGCCTTGCCTCCTCCATCGGTTCAGGGACTGTGTCAGCTTCTCATGTGTGCCCCACTGCATGTCTACCCCTGCTCCCCGAGCTGCACAGCCTGAGTGTTTCCACGTGCTCACACAGTACACACTGACTGTCGCAATCAGTCTGGCTCACCCTCTATCCAGAGTTTCCCTCCTTTAGTAGTTTGTTCTGTCCCATGTTCTTTGCTGCCCCATTCACCTCTTGTGCCCCTCTCAGTGTGCATTGCACTCTCTCTTCCCTCCACTCACAGTGACTCCTCGCCTCCCTCATGTCTCCCCTGCTGGCTGTCCCCCTCTCCCCACCCTGGGGCCCTCTCAGTGCATCTGTGCCCCTTCCCTATGCCCTCCTGCTTCTCTTCTCACAGTAACCTTCGCCAGCCTCAGGCCTCCCTCACTCCCTCCACCCCTCAGGGTCATTTACTAAATTGTGACACAAAGTAGAACAGCAACCAAAGCTGCTGGCTGGACTTCCTTGCATCATAGTGAGTGTGAAAACCAGGGTCACATCTACTAAAAAATGGTGCTGTTTTTCTCTCTCCAACTGCTGGAACACTTTAGGTGGCCATGCATCCATGCACACATCTTTGCACTAAAGTGCAAGGGTGTGTGCATTCAGTCAAGAAAAGGTTTTGTACTGGAAGGGGAGCCTTCCCGTAAATAAAGTGTGATGTAATGCTTTTCCCACTTTGTGCAATTCAGCGCGCATGCAAAGTTTGAAAAGAATGGAGAAATGAAAGCATTTCTTCTTCTTATGCCTGCCTTAAGGAGGCGTACGATTTTGGCACAAATTCCTGCCTACAATTGTTAGTAGATAGGGATTTGTATCAAATCCATGGGTGGATGCATGTGGAGGCTGACGCACCAGCCATGGAACGTCCTCTTGGTACAAAGTAGCACAAACGCTTACAAATTCATGGGTGGACGCACGTGAACGCCTACGTACCACCCGTGGAATGCCCTCTTGGCACGTAGAAGCACAAACACTTACAAATCCATGGGTGGATGCATGTGAATGCCTACGCACCACCCATGGAACGTCCTCTTGACACAAAGTAGCACAAACGCTTACAAATTCATGGGTGGATGCATGTGAAGGCCTATGCACCACCCATGGAACGTCCTCTTAGCACAAATGCTTACAAATCCATGGGTGGAAGCATGTGAACACCTACGCACCACCCATAGAACGTCCTCTTGGCACGTAGAAGCACAAATGCTTACAAATCCATGGGTGGACGCATGTGAACGCCTATGCACCACCCATGGAACGTCCTCTTGGCACAAAGTAGCACAAACGCTTACAAATCCATGGGTGGAAGCATGTGAACACCTACGCACCACCCATAGAACGTCCTCTTGGCACGTAGAAGCACAAATGCTTACAAATCCATGGGTGGACGCATGTGAACGCCTATGCACCACCCATGGAATGCCCTCTTGGCATGTAGAAGCACAAACGCTTACAAATCCATGGGTGGATGCATGTGAACGCCTACGCACCACCCATGGAACATCCTCTTGGCACGTAGTAGCACAAACACTTACAAATCCATGGGTGGACGCATGTGAACACCTATGTACTACCCATGGAACTTCCTCTTGGCACGTAGAAGCACAAATGCTTACAAATCCATGGGTGGACGCATGTGAACGCCTATGCACCACCCATGTAATGTCCTCTTGGCACACAGTAGCACAAACGTTTACAAATCCATGGGTGGACGCATGTGAAAGCCTACGCACCACCCATTGAACGCCATCTTGGCACAAAGTAGCACAAACGCTTACAAATCCATGGATGGATGCAAGTGAATGCCTACGCATCACCCATGGAATGTCCTCTTGGCACAAAGTAGCAAAAATGCTTACAAATCCATGGGTGGACGCATGTGAACGCCTACGCACCACCCATGGAACGTCCTCTTGGCACGTAGAAGCACAAATGCTTACAAGTCCATGGATGGACACGTGTGAATGCCTATGTACCATCCATGGAATGTCCTCTTGGCAAGTAGAAGGACAAACACTAACAAATCCATGGGTGGACGCATGTGAATGCCTATGCCCACCCATGGAACTTCCTCTTGGCACGTAGAAGCACAAATGCTTACAAATCCATGGGTGGACGCATGTGAACGCCTACGCACCACCCATTGAACGCCATCTTGGCACAAAGTAGCACAAACGCTTACAAATCCATGGATGGATGCATGTGAATGCCTACGCACCACACAGGGAACGTCCTCTTGGCACATAGAAGCACAAATGCTTACAAATCCATGGGTGGATGCATGTGAAGGCCGACGCACCACCCACGGAACGTCCTCTTGGTACGTAGAAGCACAAATGCTTACAAATCCATGGGTGGACTCGCATGTGAACGCCTACATACCACCCATGGATCGCCATCTTGGCACGTAGAAGCACAAAGGCTTACAAATCCATGGGTGGACGAATGTGAACGCCTACGCACCAGCCATGGATCAGCCTCTTGGCACAAAGTAGCACAAATGCTTAAAAATCCATGGGTGGATGCATGTGAACGCCTACGCACCACCCATGGAATGTCCTCTTGGCACGTAGAAGCACAAACTGTTTTATTCTCTTTTCATTGGCATTCATGTTATGAATGATTTGAATGTGTCTCACTGTTGCTAAGCAGTGTTGGGAACATAGAATGCCTTGAGGTTAGTTTTCTACTGCAAGGCTTGAAGGCAAGACATGCAATGCTGTGCTGCCATTAAAGACACTTGTTTTCTACATTTGAGTCTGAAGATTGATTCCTACAATTGGCGACGAGTTGGAGTTTAGCAGCACATCTGTCATATATTGGGGCAGCAAAGGAACAGATCCTGCTTCTGGACAAGGATTGTACAAGAACCCGATTTCCACAAGACTTGGAGTCTGTTATTTCCTCTCACGCGTGGAAACCGTGAGGCTTCGCAAGAGGGAGAGCCTGTTGTTTTGGCAAGTACTAGCGCAGCGATTTTGTAAAACTTTAGACTCACAGCGTTATAATTGCTGTTGGAGTCACGCGCTGTTACTGGTGTTCATTTCCTTACCTGCATCTTACGAATCGCCAGTATTCCAAGCTGCGCGCTCCCTCACAGCGTTCTGCAGGCACGGAGGCGTTCCACGCTGTGCACTCCCACGCGGCTTCTGTGTCTTTGCAGACTGCGAGCGCAGAGCTGGAGAGCACATGTGTGACACGTAGCAGCTGATCAGCAACACGCTGCTATTGGCTTTCACGTTCCCGTTGGATTGGAGGATACAAGCCGGATCTCCATTGGCCGCTTCACAAAAAATTATCGATCTCATCAAGGGCATTCAAAAACTTCAAAGCACTTCCTGAAATAAACTTGTGGAACAATTGTGGTCACAAGAATACGACGAACATAACTGGAAGGTTCCTGATACTATTGGCATAATATTTCTTTGTTCTTCTTATATTTCGTGAGCTTATTTTTCTACCATTAGTATTTACAAGTCTTTTTAGTCAACTATGCAGTTTGATCCTCTAGGGAAATTCGTACCTGACTAAGGAGAACCAGCTATGCCTTTGGTAAGGTGGAAAGAAGAGTTCATAGCCTATATGACTGCCATAGATGGTCAGAGAATGGGCGCTGAAAGAAAAAAAAGTATATTACTACACTGTCTAGGATCGGAGGGTCAAGTTGTTTTTAGGAGCTTACCACAGGTAGAACAAGAGGATTTGGATGTGTACAAGGAAGCATTACTTAGGATGGAACTCAGGTTCAAACCACCGACCAGCATTGCGCTGAATAGGTTCAAGTTTTACACCAGGGCACAAAAGGAGAATGAATCCTTCAATGAGTTTTTGACAGCATTACGAGGACTTTCTATGTCATGTAATTTTGGACAAAGGACAGATGAAATGATTTGTGATCAAATTGTAGTTCATGTAAAGAGTAAGAAAATACAGGAGCAGTTATGGGTTGTAGCGGATCCTAAATTGCAAGATGCTATTGCTAAGGCGTTGGAGCAGTCAGAGAAATGGGCGTCTGTAGTGAGTAAGAAGGATCCCGGCAGTTAGGAGGTATGTTCCGTTAATAGTACAGAAGCCAATCTTTGTAGTGTAACCAATGGACGTGAGTATAAAAAAAGGGATGAAGGGAGAACTACAACATGTTACAGTTGTGGAAGCATTAATCATATTGCTTCTTTTGCTCATTGTCTTGCCATTGGAAAAGAATGAGTGAAGTGTGGACGAACAGGACATTTTGCTCTTGTTTGCAGAGATATTAAAAAAAGAAACAATAATAGTACCACTCAAAGAGGTAAAATATCTTTTCTTAGTGAAATGGGAAGACATGACATTAACTGTGAGTGTGGTAAGGTAGATGTTCGAACTAAAGGAGTTGTCCTCTCTATTAAAATTGGTAAGGATGTGGAAGTAGGGGTCAGAGGTCCACCCAAATGCATTGTTAGAGTGTTGGGCGAGCACTTATAACTCATGGCTGATTCAGGGACTCCATGGACATTTATTACTAAAAAATACTTCATGGAGAAGTTGGGAGGGTGTTTGGACATTGACAAATTAAAACCTTCTGACATTGTGGCAGAGAGTTTTGATGGTACCGCTATTGATGTTGTTGGTTACAGTCTTGTCGAATTGGAATTTAAAGGTAGGAAGGCTGAAGTTAAGTTGTATGTGGCTGTAAAAGGTGTGAATGTACTTGGGTGGAGGGACCAGTAGAAACTAGGAGTTATACTAAATCCCAGGAGTAGTGAACCGGTTCTCGTCATAGCAGACAAGTGTGATGAGGAGACCATCACTTTCCAATTTCCTAAGGTCTTTTCTGACAAGTTGGGTAAGTTAACAGGATTTCCTCATGAGATTAAAATAAAAAATGGGACAGTTTCTGTGAGACAAAAGTTAAGGAATGTTCCAATTAACATTAGACAAGAATTGAAAGTGATGTTGGATCAAAGAAGATATAATTGGAGAAGTAGAATCTTCAGAATGGATTTCTCCCATAGTTTTGGTGAGCCTTTGTGTGGACTTAAGAGCTTTAAATGCTAATGTAATAGCTGATTGCCATCCCCTTCCCAACATAAATGAAATTGTGAGTATGTTGGAAGGAGCTGCTGTGTTCTCTACTCTGGATCTAAGATCTGCTTATCACCAAATAGAATTGACTGAGGTTTCTAGGCATTACACTGCATTTATTACGCCTTTGGCGTTGTACCACTTCAGGAGGATGCCCTTTGGTTTAGTTTCAGCAGCATCAGTGTTTCAAAGGGCTATGTACCACATATTCAAAGACTGTGACTCATTCGTAAAGTGTTTCCAAGATGATATACATATATTTTCTAAGGATCATCAAGAGCATTTAACTCATCTGGGGGAGGTGTGAAAGAGATTGGAGGACCATGGTTTGACGTTAAAGAAAACTAAATGTAAGTGATTTTGCCCCTCTGTAGAATACTTGGGTCACACTTTGTCTGGAGAAGGGGCTGTTCCTAAGAAATCTTTGGTGGATGCCATAGTGAAGGCTCCTGCACTAGACACCAGAGAAAAGCTACTATCGTTTGCAGGAATGTGCGAATACTATAGTAAATTCATTAAGAATTTTGCAACAAAGATGGAGCCTCTACGTGTTTTGACCAGAAAAGATGTGAAATTTGAATGGTCTAACAAGCAAGAATGTGCATTTCAACAAATCAAAAATGACATTCTGGAGGCACCCACTATTAAAACATTTTGTGTGGGTAAAGAATGTGTAATTACTGTGGATGCGAGTATGTATGGTTTAGGAGGAGTGTTGTCCCAGAGGAGTGGAAAAGAGGAGTGGAATGTGGCGTTTGCATCTAGGACATTGAGTGAAGCTGAGAGAAAGTATGCAGTAATTGAGAAAGAATTACTTGGTTGTGTGTGGGCCATTGAGCACTTCCGCAATTATGTGTGGGGAAGTCATTTTTTACTCAGAACAGACCACAAACCACTTGTCCATATTCTCTCACCTGGGGGTGGTAGAAATGCCACTGCTCATATCGCTAGGTTGATGTCCAGACTACAAGAGTATAGTTTTAAGGAGGAATATGTAGCAGGGAAAAAGAATGTCATGGCGGACTGTTTTTCCAGGTTACCGTGCAGTGATGAAGATGAGAATGCAGAGAAGCATCAAGAAGATATTATTGCCACTATTAAGGATGTTGTGGAGAATGATTTTGAGGGTATTGATGGAAAAGTCTGGACAGACAGGTGCAAGGAAGATGAATTATGGAAAAAGGTGAAAGAGTATGTGTTGAAGGGATGGCCTAAGAAAGATGTTTTGTTGCCAGAAGTACTACCTTTCTTGAAGGTTGCGGATGAATTAGAACTGGAAGGAGAATTATTGTTTAAGAGTGGTAAATGTATTCCCCCAATGGGAATGCAAGACGTCATTCTCCAGCTGGCACATAGGCAGCATCTAGGTATGTCCTCAATGAAAAGGTTGGTTAGGTCCAGTTTTTGGTGGCCAGGCTTAGACAGAATGGTAGATCGTGTTGTAAGAGAATGTGAGGATTGTGTGAATAGTGAGAGAGGTCTTAGAGTGGTTCCTGCACCCTTAAAACCTGTAGACTGGCCCGAGTTTCCTTGGCAGAAAGTTGCCATGGACATTTCAGGACCTTTTCATTCTTTACCGCAAGACGCAAGTTGGCTCTTATTGTTATTGATTATCATTCGAAATGGCCAGAGGTTAAGTTTGTCAGTCATATTACTACAGATGTGGTCATTGAATTTCTCAAGGAGATATTCGCAAGAGAGGGGTATCCTGAAGTACTCACCCGGACAATGGAATCCAATTCAAATCTAAAGAAATGGAAGAATTTCTTGTGCATTGTGGCATTCACCATATGACCACTGCTTTGTAGGAACCTCAGGGGAACGGTCAAGTGGAAAGGTTCAACTGTGTTTTGAAAGAATGGATAACTGGTGCACGCAAATGTGGTGGTGAATGGAAGAATGAGTTAAGGGAAAAAATGTGGATGTATCGCACTACGGCCAACACGATCACGGAGATTATTAGATTGCTCAAAGGGAGAAATCCCACCACTAAACTGTGTACTTGGTGGTTCAAGAGGAAGTGGGAGAAGAAATGTGAATGTATGGATGTGGAACAAGTTGGCAGAAAGGTGAGGGGCGCTGTTGAGCCCACGGCAAGATGGCCGCGCTCTAGCATAGCTCTGCCAGCTGGGGACATTAATCCGACAAAATCCGGGCCATTTGCAGGCATCGAGGGCTCAAAAGGCATGCAAAAGGACGGTGAATCACCCCTGTGAATACCACCCCGAAAACGAACGGTGAGAACGCCTGGGATGCAGTATAATCAGGGCTGGATAGCGACGATGGGGAAAATGGGGGACTCGCGCATGAACCCATAGAGCGGCCCTGGGCGTGTGGCGCTGTGGCGGAGCTGCGTGGGCTGCGCGGACCTCCCCATGATACCTGGATTGATCAGACGGTTGGTGAGGCTTGCAGAATAGGTGGCGGGGGATCGTGGCCGCCGTCGCGGACTCCTGCAGGTGCTGTGACCTGACGGCCTGGAATTACAGCCCATAGCTGCGGTGCCACGACCGAAGCTGCTCTGCCGACTTGTGACCCGTTGGCAACGAAGCTGTACAGCGGGGACCGCCCAAACGACTCTCCCTTGGAGACTGGGCTATGAGAGTGCTCAGTGGAGATCCGGCTGCCGAGCTCGCCAGAGGTGAGGCGGCGTTATTGAACTGGGCCTTCCAAGCGCCCGGCTGTGGGCTGGGACCGGGTGGCTGCCTATCGGAGGCTGCGCGTGGATCTCCGGTGGCGCAGCCGCCCCCCCCTGCTCCCCCGTGGCTTGGCCCTGCACAGTGAAAGACCACATATTGACTTCTGGAGTCTGGGAATAATAGCGAAGCCGAACTGTTACAAGTGAACGACGCTGGATCCTGTAGAGCTCCACATAACACAGCGTGACGAAATACAACCCAGGCTGCTGAGGACCCAGACATAACTGCAATATAGCGTGTGTACTAAAGCAAAGACACAACCGCCAAAGAAAAATAGCGCACCACCTCACCCAGCAGGTTAGTCCCCGGGAGCAACTATTTATAGCACGCCTGGCTAATAACTTTGATCATCGAGAATATTTGTGGTTGCACTACTGCGCAGGGGTGAGGAGTTGTTGACGCTAATCGGTCTGATCGAGAAAGTGTAGCTCTACCCGGGGCCAGCTTAGCACGCCAGCGCGGAGAACCCAAAAGCTGACTGAAAGCACGCATAAGTGTGTACACAAGAGGACAATACCAGACCTCATTGAGGCGGCACAGTAACTGCAACACCCCTTTCCAACGGTGGCGGGTTGTGAAACTAGAGACATTAAATTGAAGTACTTCGCCTGCTGAAGTGTTAAGAAAAGCAAGTGGCCACAACAATACATATATACAGTCTTACTACGACTTGCCTAGCTTTGCCATGGGGAAGACAGATAGACAGCAGTCACGCCTCACCTTTGAATCAAAGAAAGTGTGCAAAACGACACAGCATGCCCACTCAGACTCGGAGCAGGACCCGCCATCGCAGTCGAGTAGCTCCTTGGAGACCACCCTACAGGCCATGCAACAAAGCCTCCTGTCCATTGATGGAAAAATAGACGCCCTAAACGTGCGCATGGACAATATGGCCTCAAAGCTGGAGAAACAGGGCGGCAGGCTCACCGAGGCGGAGAAACGAATCTCAACTACAGAAGATGACGTGCAAAAAATGAGCAACAAGCAGCTAAATATGGATAAAGTACTTGCCATCATCCAAGCAAAGAATGAAGACTTGGAGGCGCGATTGTGCCGTAATAACCTACGCATACTAGGCGGCCCGGAATCCATGAATACTGGCTGAATGGAACATTATGTGGAAGAAATGATAAGAGGAATCTTCAGCAGTAATGATCTCTCAGTGGTGTTTGTGGTGGAACGGGCGCATAGGTCCCTACAAGCGAGGCCCCCCCTGGGACCCCGCTGCGCCCAATAATAGCTAAACTCTTAAATTATAGAGACAGGGATACTGTGTTACGTCTATCGCGAGAGAAAGGCACTATCCAATTTGATGGAAATAACATCTCTTTTTATCCAGACTTCACAATGTCAGTGCAAGTGACGAGACGTGAATTTGGAATAGAAAAAAAAGAAATTCCAGGCGATGGGTTTAAAATATGCCATGCTGTACCCGGCGCGACAGAGCGGAAAAAAATGGTCGCCCTTTAATTTTTAATAACCCCAAAGCTGCCATGGACTACATAAAGAAAGCAAAGAAGCCGGGGCCATCCTGTGTGAGTGAGAGATTAAGACGCGGACACCCCCCGGTCCCAGGACGAATAACGGTCCCAACTGCTCTATATGGACAGATAAGTGACAATAACGAAACCGAATATGTCATGTTTAACTTTAGTACTGGTGTAGCATGACCACTTCCAATGGTGTGTGGGATTTACAGGGTGGGCGCAGACCTCAGAGGTGCATGAGACGCCTGCTATTAATCGTAAGCTGAGCCGGATGTCCTGGGCCATACAGGTTTATACCCAGCCCCCTTTCGATTTAAGGAAGTGTAAATGTGCTCCGACGCACCCCAAACAGAGTAGACCCCAACTGTGATTGCATGTTTTGGTTACATTGTGCTCCTCTGCATACAAGAGAGTGTTTAATGTTAAAAGGGAAATGTTTTCTTGTTGCAGGGTATGGCTCTGGCCCTGTTACTTCGCCAGAGTGGGTGGCGGGGGAGGTTCAAGTTCTATGATTTTTAATTTCCAGTCACCGACTGTTCACGCATTTTTACTTCGACGTCCATACCATATGGTAAAGCTTACAATCGCATTACTGAGATACCCCGGCATGGCACCTACACCTCTTCAGTACATAACAAAATGCACGCACTTAAGTTAATCACATGGAACGTACGGGGACTAAACAACCCTAAAAAAGTCAGGCAGGTCTTTGCTTACCTAGATAGGCACCAGATAGACATAGCATTTATTCAGGAGCCACACCTCATGCCACGTGCGGCGGCGCGCATTGGATCGCGCTGGGCACACGACAAAAAGGCATCTTCATACTCCTCATACTCCAGAGGAGTGCTCATACTAGTACGTAAAGGCATCCCCTTCGCCACCACTTATACAGAATCTGACGACCAGGGGCCGTACGTCATATGGCAGGGTAACTGCAGAGGCAAAAATTTAACAGTAATAAATGTTTATGGGTCTAATATAAACGACCCGGAGCTCTATACCAATATTTTCACTAAACTTTACAAACTGCAACCGCCCACGATCATATGGGGAGGAGACTTTAACATCCCGCTTGATCTAACCATGGACAGATCTTGCTCCCCAAGTTCCCTAACCAAACAGGCGCGCAAAGTTCTCAAAGACGGAATGTCAGTATGGGATCTCACTGACGTCTGGCGACTACAACACCCCGATACAAAAGAAGGTACATTTATGTCCACTGCGCATAATATGTGGTCCAGACTAGATTATTGGCTAGTGACTCGGACAATGAGTAATTGGATAGGCGAGATCGCACACTTACCCAAAACGCTTTCTGACCACTCCCCCATTCTATTGTCATTAACATTGCCTACTGACACTCCTTGTCCATTTCAATGGAGAATGCAGCCCTCTACCCTTACGGACCCGGTCTTTAGGGATGGGGTTCGAACAGCAATCATACAATACTTTAACGAAAACACCGAGACTGTCGGCTCTGTGGAAACATTGTAGGAAGCATTTAAGGCTACTATTAGGGGCACCTGTATTGGTCTCGGTGCAGGGGTACTGAAGTCACTGCGCACTCGGCTATCCCAACTAGAACAGAAGCCACGGGAACTTGAGCTATCGTATGGAAAAGATCCCAAGCCGCAAAAGCTGGCAGACATAAAAACACACCTTAAAGAGTACACAGAAACAGCAGACCAGGAGATTAGATATCTATCTAAACAATGGGTAGCGAGAGCATATGGGGAGGGAGGCCGACCGGGCCGTAGCCTAGCTACTAAAATTAGGGGCTCGAGAGACATCCCATTCATTCCCTTACAGCACACTCAGGAACACGGGTGCACACATCTCAAGATATACTGCAAGCCTTTGTGGACTACTACGCAGGGCTATATGGGTGTCATAAATCCGCTGATATAAAGGAAACAGTCTCTTATCTCAATGACATAACATTGGTGTGGCTGTCACCTGGCCAAAGGGAGTTCTTAGTTCAGCCACTCACAGAGGAAGAAGTGGGAGACGTAATTCGGACATTACCAAAAGGCGACGGGTGGGGATGGAATACTGGGTTGTTAAAAGCAAAACAATAATCATGAACATTACCTGCGCCATCTTGTCTGGTGGAATTCTATGTGCACATAAGTTGCAGTCATTTTAATCTATCACAGCCATTTTGTACTCTGTTGGTCACCTTTGTTTCACCCTGCCCTTACTAGCATCCCTCTGACCCTCTGACCGACCTGGTATGTGTGCTGGGGGCTATAAACTCTATTGCCACAACAAACCTCAGCGCCACTTGCTGCCACAAACTCGTTTTTCCTCTCATCCCTGTTTTCAGACAAGCCTTTGGACGCTCTACCCTTCACTACACCTAGTTACACAAACAGGTTCCAAACACCAAAAAGACTCTTGCAAAATGATTTATTGCACTGCAAACAGCAAGACTTGTTGTTACCAACAATGGGACCTGTTTTTATCAACAGAACGGACTCTTAGATCTGACCAGTCTCACATGTTTTAGACCCTGAAGCAAGGTCCAGCTGCAAGATAAGATTGTCTGTTTGACCTGGGTGGGAAGAGAATTACTGTTGGGCTTGTGTGACAACCTGCCCGGGCGGGGACCCCAAGCTTTTGTAACCATGTTGATCAAACAAATGCATTGTGTCAAACCTGTATAAAAGGAAGAGTCAAGGGAGTTGTCAGCAGAACACTTCCCTCAGACATCCCGGTGTCTCAGTTGACGTGATCTCCTCATGAGAAATAAACCATTTTCTTCTCTTCCAGTTTCCAGCGCTTGCCTCATTATTTTGATAGCAAACCCAAAGTGAATTAGAGGTGGAACCCTGCACCGGGCAGCATTGAGGGTCTTAGAAGACTTGCTGCCTTTCACAAATTGTCGCCCAAGCGTAGGGGCCCATCAGCGACGCGTGGGTCCGGTAGAGAGGTCCTAACGACGGAGTGAACAACTAAACGATTGGGGTATACCTGCCTGAGAAGACCCTTGTCTGGCTGCCGATCGACTGAACTTCACCGGTTCCGAACGGACCTCTCTCGAGTGACCTGCGGTCCTGACTGGGACCTTAGAGGAACGCCGCATTGATTGTTGGAGTGAGAGGACAACCATGCGCTGGAAGGGGAAGACGAAGAACTGTCCATACGGTCCGGGTAAGGTCGTGAAAAAACGACTTAAATTGATTGATTGATTGAATAGTTTGATTGAAATACTGGTATTCCTTTTTTGATATTGAGTTATTTGCGACATTTCCCTGCTTGCAAACAACAAAGAATAGGAATATTCTCTCTCTTTGCAGGCAGCAAAGGACAGGTAGTGCAGACTTTTTGTCTAAATTGATTGATTGAGATATTCATTTTGACCGATAAATACGTCATGCCTGTTTTCTCTAGATTGTTTGATTGTAATTGTTTTGGACCAGACCGTTCGTTAGAGGTCAGTCAGCCGGCACCCCTAACAAGGACATGTACGTAAAGTATGGATTAGCCAGCGTAGCTTATAGCAAACTATGGCATAAATACACTAGGAAGGACCGGGTAAATCAGTGGCCACTGACGGGATCTTTCGATCCCGCTAAAATAGAAACGTTAGAATTAGCTCTCCACAAAAGAAAACTAGACCAGCCATGTTTGACAGTTTTGGCTTATGGCGAAAAGAGGCAGCTCAAAGAAAGAAAAGGGACGAAGCTAGACAAGATAAAGAAACGCGAAAATCAGCTTACCAAGCCTGTAAAAGATTAGAAGAAAAACTAAAAGAAAAGGAAATCGATAAAAAGGAACAGGACTCAAAAATATCAGATCAATGCCCTGTTAGAACGCCTCGACTCTTTACCCCAAGTTACCAGCAAAACAAAGGGTAGATGATGATTTATTGTTAGGTCCCCCAATCATATACATGCCACCCCCTTACGCCCCTACTCATCCCGTAGTACAACGACAGGACCACCAAAGTATAGCCGGGAGATGGCACGATCGCCTCAGTCTCCACCGCCTCTGCTCCCACCGAGTCACCCACACCAAATGCCTCATCAAAGGATACAGTAGTAGAGGTAGGATCAAAAGAAACAGGAGCGCCCAGGGTCCCGCGATTAAGTAAAAATGAGCGAGCAGGCATTGATAAAGTAGTTAAATCCCTCATAGATAGGAAGGAGACAGAAGAGCATGTAACTGACATATGCAACTCCTATGTTGAAAACCGCAAACGATACTTTATTGTACGTCTCTGTTACCACACTCTTACTGCATATGAAGAGAAGTACCAAGATGTAGGGCCCGAGCGACTAGTGGCTCTCTATAGGAAGGTAGACACCGGAGATGAAGGCGACAACAATGTTACAGAACTCTTTTCATCCACACTGGAGGTATTCCGTCACCTCGTGGAACAAGGACGGATAGATAAGGACAGGACATCTAAGATAGCAGGACCCCCGGTGGAAAAACCAGATAGCATGATGCCGATAAAAGAAGCTGCCCCTTATTGGGTACCTCCTAGAGGACAAGGGACTCATGACGATATGAACCATCAAGATGCTAGAGGAAGGGTGGTCTACAATTGGGTGTATCAACCATGGGACAGACAGGACATTTTGACGTTCCGTAAATCTTTACCGGATTTACGAAAGAACCCCACCGCCTTTTACACCGAGCTAGGTACCGCTCTGGGATCAACAATAATGACACTTGCCGACATAGACTTGTTCTTCGGGTTATGTTTGCCAGCAGATGTGTGGAAACAGATTAGGAAAATAGACCCTACCGAACTGCTTGGTCATACCTGGGAACAACTCAACACATTAGATAAACAGCGGAACCCTGGTCAAAAACCGGTTAAAGCAATATTGGACCTCCCTGACAAAATAGTGCAGAAAGTGAAAACGCTGATCCCAGAGAAAAAGATAGACTGGTCCATAGTAACCGCGTGCACGCCAGAAACCACAAGAGGATGTCTCAGAGTATTTCTCCAGATTTGAAACGGTGTTCTCCGATTACAGTGGACAAGACATGTCCACCGCAACCGGACACCACTTATTTGTGCAGAACTATGTCAAAGGACTACTGCCAGATGTATCCCAGAAATTACAAGCCAGCGAAAGTAGTTGGGCAGCATCTAAACCGGCGGCCATTCTCCAAATGGCCCAGTACTATGAGCATCAGAGAAACGAAAATGACAGGGCTACAGAAAGGAAAAAGAAGGACTTGAAGGAAAGGGTAATGGTAGCACAACTCCAGAGGGCGAATACAGGAAGGGAGCAATATAGGGGAGGATACCAGCAGAATACCCCTAGAGTACAGCCACCTAGAAACAATTCATCGACATCATATGTCGGACGCCAAGACGTAGGACAGGATCAATGTGCATTTTGCAAAGAATATGGACACTGGGAAACCCAATGCCCGGCTTTGCTAGGCGCTGGTAGGGGCAGAGGGGCGAGGGAAATAGCAAGTGGACAGAGAGGAAGAGGACGTGGGAGAGGGTACGCGAGTGAAGCAAGCGAGGAAAGGCCAGGAAGAGTGAACACATTTGACCATCCCAAACAGAATCAGTACCAACAGACAGATTATGACAATACGTACGACTTTGCATAGGACAGCCAGAGGCAAGGGAGGGATCCAGTCGAGCTCTATGTTGATCAGCAAGGCCCTTATGTTACCGCTGGGGTCCTGGGCACAAAGTCGCCATTTCTGGTAGACACGGGAGCAACACGTAGTGCACTATCCAAACGACTGATTCCAAGGGCACCCTTGTCAGGCTCACATGTGACCTCAATAGGATTTGACGGTACGCCCTCCACCAACCCTTTGTCCCGACTGATCCCTTTTAACCTTGACAACAATAGCGTCGAAGCGACATTCCTCCTCTCTTCCAACACCCCAGACGCCATTATGGGTCTCGACCTTTGAAACACTTCCATGCGACTATCAGATGCTCACCAGACGGAGTGCGTGTCGTCCTGTATGACAACCCCCAGCGCCATAGAGAGAACCCTTCTCAGCACATGTATCCCATCTCCGAGACTGACGCATCCCTACTGGACACTTTGCCATCACACTTATGGGCTAGGGCTGATTCAGACGTAGGACGAATGATGATTGACCCAGTACACGTAACAATACGACAGGACGCAACCCTACCGAAAGTACCGCAGTACAAAATATCGCCAGAGGGTGAGAAGGCACTGACAGAGATCATACACTCTTTGGTAGAGGCAGGGGTGGTAGAGGAAGTAGTGAGCAACGTTTGTAATAGTCCCATACTACCGATTGTAAAGAGACAGGGAGAGGGAGACGGAAAAGCCTACCGCTTCATCATTGACCTGCGGGAGATAAACAAAATCGTAGTGCCACAATACCCAGTAGTTTCCGACATCACGACAATTTTGACCTTAATCCCCTCCACTGCCACCACTTTCACTGTAATTGACCTCAAAAACGCATTCTTTTCCATACCTATACACAAGGACAGCCGCTATCTATTTGGATTCACCCTAAACTCCTGTTCGTACAGATTTTGCAGAGCACCTCAGGGGTACACTGAGAGCCCAAGCATCTATAGCCAGGCGCTTAAAAGACAGTTAGACGCCATACAATTGCCAGATGGAGTGGCACTAATACAATATGTAGACGACATCCTTCTAGCAGCGGACACCGTACCAATAGCCGTCTCCGCCACCATCAAACTACTCCATTTTCTTGCTGAGAATGGTCACAAGGTCTCCCGAAAGAAATTGCAGTTCTGTAAATCACAAGTGACCTATTTGGGTCACCTTTTATCCAAAGAAGGGAGGAAACTCACGCCTGACAGGATCCAGACAATTCTAGACACCCCTGTCCCCAAAGATCAGAAACAAGTCCGCTCTTTGATAGGTCTCACCTCATTTTGCCGACAGTGGTTACCGAACTTTAGCCTCATTGTCAAACCCCTTCTCTCCCTCCTAGCTAAAGACATCCCCTCACCTCTCCCCAGGACCCCGAATGCCAGTCAGCCTTTAAAGAACTACGCAATGCCCTTTGTTCAGCACCTGTCCTAGGAACCCCGGATTACTCCAAACCATTCTTCCTCTACACGCACGAGAGGGAAGGATGTGCATTGTCTGTCCTAACACAATCAATTGGTCAAAAACAACGCCCTTGTGCATATTTCTCTGCCACCCTCGATCCAGTAGCCAGAGCACTGCCAGCGTGCCTGCGCGCTGTGGCAGCTGCAGCAGTATCGATACGCCAGAGCGAAGGAATAGTACTCTCCAATCCAGTCACTGTTTTAGTACCCCATGCAGTCGACACACTACTAAACCAGACCAAAACCCAACACTTGACTAGCGCCCGACTGACAGGATATGAGTTGACCAGTCCTCCTCCCCAAGAAGTTAGCAGTGATAAAATGCCAAGCACATAGGAAAGTGACTGATCTCATTGGACAGGGAAATGCACTAGCAGACGTTACTGCCCGAGCCACGGCAGGAGACAGAACTACGACACGAATGTATGTGACCAGGTCACAAGCTGAACGATGGACTGACGCTAGGACCACTGTAAGGGACATACAGACTACAGGCACACAAGACGAATTGACCGAGTGGGAAAAGGTGGGACTAAAAGACGAGGAAGATTGCTGGAGAACTAAAGACGGAAATAAATGGCTGTTACCCAATGCCTACCTCATCCCCATATTGACCATGGCACATTTACCAGCACACATAGGCTCCACCCCCATGATTGAACTAATCACCAGAGTATGGCATAACGTCAAGATAGCAGAATCTGCAAAACGCCTAGTACAACAATGTATAGTCTGCCTACAACACAACCCAGGGAAGGGTACAGTAGTACCACGGGGAGGGTTTGGAGTCCCTGACCACCCCTTTGAAATCCTTCAAATGGATTACATTCAACTAGAGAGATGCCTTGGTCTAAAATATGTCCTGGTGGTTGTGTGCGCTTTTAGCAAATGGGTGGAGGCCTATCCCACCCGCGACAATACCGCCTTAGCCACTGCAAAAGTATTGCTGAAAGAATTCTTCCCCCGATACGGCCTTTGCAGAATTTTATGGAGTGACAACGGCCCCCACTTCGTAGCCGAGGTGATACAGAACATACTGAGAGGGTTGGGGGTAAAACAAAAGTTCCATGCCGTCTTCCACCCCCAATCAGCGGGCCTGGTAGAGAGACACAATGCAACGTTGAAACTAAAACTAGCCAAAATAGTTGCCACGACCGGGTTGAAATGGCCCGACGCCCTCCCATTGGCATTGTTATCGATGCGCTCCACCCCAACCAAACACCGACTGACCCCGTATGAGGTGGTCTTCGGCAGGCCTATGAGCATTTGGGCGGCACCAAGACCCACCTCCATTAACGATGTCCCGAACATATTAATGTTGGATTACTTGCATAAATTGACAAACGAGCTAACAATTATCCACCAACAGGTGCAGCAAGCCTTGCCTGACGTATCCAGGGGCCCGGGACATGAAATAAAGCCAGGCGACCATATATTAATTCGCAACTTCCAAAGAACGAAGAATCTGGAGCCTAGGTGGACGGGCCCCTGGCAAGTCCTGATCACCACCCGAACTGCCCTCCGAGTGCAAGGAAAACGAAACTGGCTGCATGCCCATCACTGCAAACGAGTCCCTCCAACCCTGGCAACCTGTGAAGGGGTGGAGGTGCAAGAGGAAGTACTCGCGAGAGACCGACCAGCTCTGAGTTGCTACCCACAAGAAGACACCCTCGAACTATCAGAATTTCTCGACCCCACGGTGCCATCCAGGAAAGGGTACAACCTAAGATCGACGAAAGGAGGGAGCTCCAACGACCAGGTCACTAACTGAGTCAAGGTCTCAGATCGGTAGCACAGTCAAACAACGCTACCAGGAAAGCGCCAGACAAAAGTCTGTGGTCCTAACAGTTGTTGAGCTCCTCGAAGATGATGGAAGAAACTGAACACCTGCAAAACCACCGCAAAGACACCAAGACTGCTAACCTGCACAGCACAAA
Organism: Calotriton arnoldi; assembly: GCA_963921515.1. NCBI lineage: Eukaryota > Metazoa > Chordata > Amphibia > Caudata > Salamandridae > Calotriton > Calotriton arnoldi. Next base: position 194,319 of record CAWUFW010015382.1, on the reverse strand, counting down.
GACAATTGCACTTGTAGCCGCATTTCTCACCTGTCTCCTGCTAATGGTCGCACTCTGGATCATTGAAGAGAATGCACCTGCATACAGAACATTGTCACCCACCATGCAACCAACCACCAAGAAAGAACACTACCTGGTATCACTACCGCCACATCTCCGAGAACGACGCAAAGAATTCTGGAATAATTCTTTCGTGCAGATGTTGCACCAGCACAATCTTGCCACCAATGCTACCAACTGTTGGGTCTGTGGGCTGTTACCACATGCCACTGAACATTCCATCCCTTTCATCCCTTCGCCCTTTTCTATTCACGGATCTTGCCTTGCCTGGATGATGCTCCTACAAGAAAGTTACAAAGACAATGCCACTTCCGACGGAACAATCGCCCAGTTCTACAACGAGTTCTGGCGAAACAAAACAGGAAGGACAGCCGCCCCCTTCTGCCCTCACACCTTCAATGCGACATTCCAGATTAATGTCCCCTCCAAAGAACGAGTGGAAATGCAAGTGTTGAATAATCCTAACAGAGCCACATTTTCCTACCTGAAGAAAAGAACTGCTGCAACACTGACTGTGGCCCTATCTGTGGTGAACGTCTCTGGCCTTGTATGCATTGAAGGCCGTGGGACTAAGAATGTGGGTCACAGCACCTGTAGCATTGTAAGGACTTTGAACACTGCCAACCCCCAGCGCTTGTTGCATCACCCAATATGTACTTTGTTTGTGGAACCAAAGCCTACACCTGGCTCCCAAGAAACTGGGGGGCACATGCTACATCGCCTTTGTTTTGCCACCAACCTACACAGCCCCTGCAGAGCATCATCGAGAAAAGCGTTCTAAAGACATTGATCAAGCAGACTCTGCCTCATCACAGTTCCTCGACGCAGCAAAAGGGCTCGTCCCGCTATGGGGTCCGATGGCAAACAGCCGAGCCATCAGACATCTGTCCCAAGCGGTAGAGACCGCCCTGAACGTCACTGCTGGCATCCTCACCAACAACACTGCTGAGCTCCAAGCGGTCCGTCTGGTTACCCTGCAAAATCGCATGGTCCTGGACGTGGTACTAGCGGACCGTGGAGGAGCATGCCGCATCATCGGTGCCAGCTGCTGTGTATACATTCCTGATAATTCACCTTCTGTCTATGAAGCAATCGAACATCTCCATAGACTATCTTCAGAAATTCATCAAGGATCAGAGACTTGGACAGTTGGAAGTTGGCTTTGGGGCATCCTGAAGGAGTGGGGTTGGAAAATATCAATGATTCTCTTGGTCCCAGTATTGACAATATGTGGTTGTTGTTTGGGTATACACTGTATACCACCTTTGTGTTCTCTTTGCATAACTACCTTGCACCCTAAGACTATGGACACTCAGCTAACAAAAATGAGAGTAATGTATGATCAAGAGATACGGGACATTATGGAGATCAAAATAGACTGACAAGCTGGCTAGTTATGTTCAAAGGGGCCACTGTTAAAAGCAAAACAATAATCATGAACATTACCTGCGCCATCTTGTCTGGTGGAATTCTATGTTGCAGTCATTTTAATCTATCACAGCCATTTTGTACTCTGTTGGTCACCTTTGTTTCACCCTGCCCTTACTAGCATCCCTCTGACCCTCTGACCGACCTGGTATGTGTGCTGGGGGCTATAAACTCTATTGCCACAACAAACCTCAGCGCCACTTGCTGCCACAAACTCGTTTTTCCTCTCATCCCTGTTTTCAGACAAGCCTTTGGACGCTCTACCCTTCACTACACCTAGTTACACAAACAGGTTCCAAACACCAAAAAGACTCTTGCAAAATGATTTATTCCACTGCAAACAGCAAGACTTGTTGTTACCAACAATGGGACCTGTTTTTATCAACAGAACGGACTCTTAGATCTGACCGGTCTCACATGTTTTAGACGCTGAGCAAGGTCCAGCTGCAAGATAAGATTGTCTGTTTGACCTGGGTGGGAAGAGAATTACTGTTGGGCTTGTGTGACAACCTGCCCGGGGCGGGGACCCCAAGCTTTTGTAACCATGTTGATCAAACAAATGCATTGTGTCAAACCTGTATAAAAGGAAGAGCCAAGGGAGTTGTCAGCAGAACACTTCCCTCAGACATCCCGGTGTCTCAGTTGACGTGATCTCCTCATGAGAAATAAACCATTTTCTTCTCTTCCAGTTTCCAGCGCTTGCCTCATTATTTTGATAGCGAACCCAAAGTGAATTAGAGGTGGAACCCTGCACCGGGCAGCATTGAGGGTCTTAGAAGACTTGCTGCCTTTCACAGGGTGAATTCTATAAGGTCTACTCTGATTTACTGACACCTCACTTACTGGCCATGTATCAAGAAGCATATGATAAGAAACACCTGCCCCCTCTCTGCGAGAGGCACTTCTAATAAATGTATTAAAACCAGGGAAAGAACCCGAACACGCGGACTCTTACCGCCCGCTGTCCCTAATTAATCAGACGTAAAGATCTTGGCCAAGATCATCGCTTTCAGGCTCCAGCTGCTTCTCCCAGCCCTAGTGTTACCAGACCAGGCAGGCTTCGTTCCCTCATGATCTACCACGCACAACTTGCGCACAATATTTGCAGTCCTGAATTGGATAGACCCCACACTACCTGCGGCGGCTGTTTTTCTAGATGCCGCTAAGGCATTTGATTCGATCCAGTGGACATATATGTTCACGGTGCTGGCTAGAATGGGGATGCCACAAGCCTTCTTGAACTGGATTCAATTGTTATACACAGAGCCCACAGCACGAGTCTGCGTTAATGGACTAACATCTGAGCCACTAAACATATGCAGAGGAACTCGCCAGGGCTGCCCACTATCGCCAATTTTATTTGCCATAGCTCTAGAACCCCTAGCTTGTATCATACGTCAAAAACACTTAGAGGCCGTGCTAAGGTTTTGTCTCCGGCCCCTGGTGATTTCACAATACGCGGACGATATGGTTATACATTAGAGACCCAAACACACATCTAGAGCACACACTACGGGAGTATGTAAGGTTTGGATGGTACTCAGGATTAACCATAAATTGGAGTAAGTCTGTAGTGTTTCCGCTGACTCCAGCGGTCATACTGCACGAAACAGAATTTCCTTTGGTGTGGTGCACATCATCTCTTAAGTATTTGGGAGTCTGGGTGGACAGACACCAGGAAGCAGTCATCAGACTAAACTACGACACTGCCATCACAAAACTGAAAGACCAGATAGCGCAGTGGATAAGGCTCCCCCTATCACTAGCTGACAGACTTGCGCTAATGAAAATGGTAATCCTCCCTAAATTCCAATATTTTTTTGTTAACATCCCTATTCCCCTAACATTGGAATTTTTTTAAACATTACAGTCCTGCATGGTGACACTGGCCTGGGCGGGCAAGCAACCCAGAATCAGCTGGCAGACCCTCACTCGCCCATATGCACTAGGGGGATTTAATGCTCCAGACTTATATTTACATTACCTATGTGCTCAAGCCCACTTCGCTCACTACTGGTATCAGCCCCACAATTTCATTGCACACGTGGCTGTTGAAGCAGACGATGCATATCCAATCCCTATTAACGCTGTGCTTTTGCATGAGCGCAAATTAATAAACATCAAGACTGCTAGCCCATTGGAGAGTACAATTAGAGCTTGGAGCACACTAGCAAGCTGCCAATGTATGTAGATAAACTGCCGTTGCTCTGCCACCCCGCATTATCGGTCACGAGTGAGGCTGGAGCACTGGCAATACTACAAGCAGCAGGTCTCCGCACTCCGGGTGACGTATTCCTGTCCGGGGAGTTTATCTCATTGGATGAATTTACTGGCGGCTGCTCGGGTAACCTGATGCAAAAGTATGTATATCACAGGCTAAGAACGGCCATGAAAGCATTATATCCCAGTTTCCCCCAGGAACCACCGGGGTTATTGTCACTGCGCACTATGCTAGGGTGCAAAGACAGGAAAACCTAATAACTAAATTATACAAAACTGCACAAAAGGAAATTGTAAACCCAGTGGATAATGCCAGGGAGAAATGGAATGTAGTGTTAAATGCGCAACTCACACCTGAAGACTGGGAAGCATGTTGTAGCTTACTAGATAAACTTACTTCCAATTGCAATTTAAAAATTACACAATTTAAATATCTGCAACAGGCATATTATACCCCACAGCAATTACATAAGTACGGGCTAACTCAAGACTCCAAATGTAAACGCTGTAAATCAGAAGACGCAGATTTTAACCATATCGCCTGGATTTGCAAACCCATAGTGGCATATTGGAAACAAATAACAGATATACTAACCAAAATGGTGGCGGTGGGTATTGCATGTAAACCGGAAACATGTCTATTAGGCCTGCTTAAATCAGTACATAGGGGCAGATCTACAAGAAAGTGCCGCAGCGTGGCGCTGCAAGCCCTTTGGCTGCGCCACGCTGCGGCACTTTCAGAGCACAGGAATGCGACATATTTACAAGAATATGTCGCATTCCTGTGTTCTCCCTGCGCTGGCGCACAAACAGCTGCCAAGCGCTGGCGCAGGCACCCTTGCACCATGGTGCAAGGATGCCTGCGCCATGGGGAGATTGTTTCTGTGCAGGAAGGGGCACCTTTCTGCACAAAAACAATCAGTACAGGCTTTTCTCTTTCAATGCGTGCTGCAGAATGCAGCACGCATTGAAAGAGGAAAACGAGGAGAAATGAAAACATTTCTCCTCGGTGCGCTCGCTACGCCACCTCTAGGGTGGCGTAGCTTCAAGCGCATCTCCAGAGTTACGATTTCTCGTAATTCTGGAGATGTGTCTTGTTCCATGGGTGCTGCGTGGGAACACCCACAGCAACACCCATGGAACGCCCCTTCACCGCAAAGTGCTGCGTGTGAAGGGACGGTATTTACAAGGAGAGGAAAAGTCACGCATGGTGGCTTTTCCTCTCCTTGTAAATATCGAGGAGCCCCCTGCGTCACCAGTACGTCACGAAAAGTGACGTACTGGTGGCGCAGGGGGCTTGTAAATCTGCCCCATAGTGTTCACCGTAAGCTAGTGGCCGTGGCCTTGCTGTTGGCTAAACGCCGAATATCAATCTGCTGGGGTGGGAAAAAGGTACCGCATAAGAGAGACTGGTTGCGTGATATGGCCTATTGTAAAACACAACCGGAGACCTATGCAGAAGAACTGCCTGAAGCTTCACAACCACCTAGACTTCTGGGCCCTTTATGTCGTTGATATGCTAAGTGCAAACTCAGAATTAACTGACTGATTATAAAAAACTTTTTGAACACCGAGGCCAGTAACATATTGCTGACTGCAAAGCGATAGCAACACTCCAAGAAGTGAACTGTGTAATGCATAATGTGCCATTTAGGATCGTGACTGATTATGTTGTTATTATTTATGTTTATAGGAATACTTGATAATACACTGTGCAACTAAAGTATATGCTGTGTAACCTGTGCATGTGAAGCATTGTAATGCACAACTGAAAGCACTGTAATTTGTTTATGTAAAATCAATAAAAATAAAAAACAAAAGGTGGCAGAAAGGTGGCGAATAAACAAAGCAAAATGAAGGAGTGGTATGACAACAAATGGAAAGTTAAAAGGCCCAGTTTTCATGTTGGTGACTGGGTCAAGATTTGGTTGCCCGGCTTTATCTCGAAAGGTATGGCTATATTTAGCAAAGCCATCAAAATTGTAAAGGTGAACATTAACAGTGTGGTCACACAAGATGGTAAAGTTTGGAATGTTAGACGTGTGGCGAAGTGCAAAGACATAAAAAATGGTAAAGTGTTTGTGGACCATGGTCATGATGTGGAAGAGGAACTTGGAAATGAATGTTTCACTTTTGACTGTAGAAGGGAAAATGTACCAACTGAGTCTGTGGCATCTAGAGTCAAAGATACCTGCCGTATGAGACGTGTACCTTGCAGGTTTAATGATTTCACTGTTTATTAATTTATTTGTGTTTTAAAAAAGGGAGATGTGTTATATTCTCTTTTCATTGGCATTCATGTTATGCTTTGAATGTGTCTCACTGTTGCTAAGCACTGTTTGGAACATAGAATGTCTTAAGGTTAGTTTTCTACTGCAAGGCTTGAATCTTGAATGCAAGACATGCGATGCTGTGCTGCCATTAAATACACTTGTTTTCTACATTTGAGTCTGAAGATTTATTTCTACACAAACACTTGCAAATCCACGGGTTGACGCATGTGAACGCCTACGCACCACCCATGGAACGTCCTCTTGGCATGTAGAAGCACAAACGCTTACAAATTCATGGGTGGACTCATGTGAACACCTACGCACCACCCATGGAACGTCCTCTTGGCATGTAGAAGCACAAACGCTTACAAATTCATGGGTGGACTCATGTGAACACCTACGCACCACCCATGGAATGTCCTCTTGGCATGTAGAAGCACAAACGCTTACAAATTCATGGGTGGACTCATGTGAATGCCTACCCACCACCCATGGAACGTCCTCTTGGCATGTAGAAGCACAAACGCTTACTTTGACCAACTTTTCAAGGCAAATCCTGATTTGCATTGGAAAGTAGCAGCGCATCACTTTGCGCCAGGGTTGTGATACAAAAGTAACGTAAAGTACAGCAAATGAGCAAATGGTTGTGAGGTGAGTAAATGGGAGAGAGTTCATTAGTTATTGTTAGGTTAGAGGACTATTGTAATAACTACATTTGCTCACTCTTCCACATATCCCACTGGCTCGGTCAGTTACCTCTGTATCCCTCTCACTCACCTACTTAACTCACTCACCAACTAATCCCACTAACCCACCTATCTTATTCACTCACCTACCAATCTCACTCACCCACCTATCTCATTCATTCACGTACTGATCCCACTCACCTATTTATCTGTCACTTACTTATTTATCTCTCACTCACCTACATATCCCATTCACCAACTGATACCACGTACCCATAAATCTCACTTTTCACCTATCTCATTCAGTTACTCACTGATACCACGCACCCACCTATTTCACTCAACTATTTATCTCACTTACTGAGGCATGTTATGTATATCTGTAAAGTGCACCATCACTCGCGAGGGTATTCTTGCGTTGAGCAGGTATGCGTGCCTAGCCCTGTCTATGGTAGGTTGGTTAGTCACCCATGAGGGGATCCTGGTGCTGAGCAGGTGTGCGTGCCAAGCCCTGCCTATGGTAGATTGGTTAATCACCCGTGAGGGTATCCTGGTACCGAGCAGGGGTTTGTGCCAAGCCCTGCCTATGGTAGATTGGTTAATCACCCGTGAGGGTATCCTGGTACCGAGCAGGGGTTTGTGCCAAGCCCTGCCTATGGTAGGTTGGTTAATCACCCATGAGGGTATCCTGGGGCTGATCAGGTGTGCATGCCAAGCCCTGCCTATGGTAGATTGGTTAATCACCCGTGAGGGTATCCTGGTACCGAGCAGGGGTTTGTGCCAAGCCCTGCCTATGGTAGGTTGGTTAATCACCCATGAGGGTATCCTGGGGCTGATCAGGTGTGCATGCCAAGCCCTGCCTATGGTAGGTTGGTTAGTCACCCATGAGGGGATCCTGGTGCTGAGCAGATGTGTGTGCCAAGCCCTGCCTATGGTAGGTTGGTTAATCACCCGTGAGGGTATCCTGGTACCGAGCAGGGGTTTGTGCCTAGCTCTAGCTATGGTAGGTTGGTTAATCACCCATGAGGGTATCCTGGGGCTGATCAGGTGTGCATGCCAAGCCCTGCCTATGGTAGGTTGGTTAGTCACCCAAGAGGGGATCCTGGTGCTGAGCAGATGTGTGTGCCAAGCCCTGCCTATGGTAGGTTGGTTAATCACCCGTGAGGGTATCCTGGTACCGAGCAGGGGTTTGTGCCTAGCTCTAGCTATGGTAGGTTGGTTAATCACCCATGAGGGTATCCTGGGGCTGATCAGGTGTGCATGCCAAGCCCTGCCTATGGTAGGTTGGTTAATCACCCATGAGGGTATCCTGGGGCTGATCAGGTGTGCGTGTCAAGCCCTGCCTATGGTAGGTTGGTTAATCACCCATGAGGGTATCCTGGGGCTGATCAGGTGTGCGTGTCAAGCCCTGCCTATGGTAGGTTGGTTAATCACCCATGAGGGTATCCTGGGGCTGATCAGGTGTGCATGCCAAGCCCTGCTTATGGTAGGTTGGTTAATTGAAAAGCCAGGTCTTCAGCTTCTTGCAGAATTCAAGGAGAGAGGATGTTATGTTATACTTCCTCTTCACTGTTCTGTGCTATCTCGAATACCCTGCTGACTTCACGTTCCATAGAACATGGAACGTGAAGCCTGCGGATGTGAGATGGTCAGTTAGAGAGGAGACAACTAGCTGACGAGTTGTGCTCTTGTACCTGCCTGTCTATATATGGGTTAAAGCTTTCTTATAGATTATCCCTCCAGTGTCCTTCTTAACAAATGGCGATGAGCGGGATTTTTAAGGACCAATGAAGGAGGACATCATTTTCTGAAAGACACAGGCAGAGTCGACGCGACGGCAGAGTGATACATACTCTGCAGGAGCTCATTTGTATTGAGCGCTGAAGAAACAACACGAAAAAAACAACAACATTACCGGTGAGCAGCGCAGCAAATTATTAAGCTTTTTAACTTTATTTTAAGCTTACATCATTCTAGGCCTTACCGTTCAACGTTAGAACTCCCTGAGTTCAAATGGAAGCTGCCTAGCAACGCACCTTGTAGTCACTGCTCGCGATCGGCTTACGTGTTGCCTCACACGCCGTTCGTGATTGTTGGAGTATTCTGCCTACGCGTCACACGTTTCCAGAAACGGATGTAGTGCGTCACGACGTCACGCACAGCGGCCATTTTAGATTGGGAAGGCCGAAATTGATCGTTTTTTTTTTTCGTTAAAAAAAAAAAAAACGTAGTCTGACGTAAATCAACTCGTACTTGAAAGAAAAAGGAAGTTACTCATCAACACTTGGATTTCAACTTGATTTCAACTACAATTTATATCTCCAGGTGATTTACATTCATTTTGTTTGAAAGTTCATCATTTTCTGCTTTTGTTTGAAGTGGTGAAGAATGGACAGTGTCAACCTGTGAGTTACACTGAACAATTCCACTTTGTTCTTGAGCTTTAATACTACTGGGAAATTCTTTGAGCAACAATGAGCCAGCATACTTTTTCGCTAAGTCCTCCTCGAGCATTTTGGTCTGGTGGGTCAGAACCAATTCTTAAATGGACAGAATGGAAAGAATATTTTTTAAATTATATTGAAACGGTAGACTCTGATGGCAAGATGTCAGCTCAACACAAGAAACGTATTTTATTACATTCTTTAGGCCCCCAAGGGCTTAAGACATATAACCAAATGAACAAACCTGTGATTGGAAGTGGTGATAGTAATGTTTTCACTGTAGCTCCACAACCGGCCGGAATCTCCACCATCGGGCCGGAATCTCCACCAAACGGCCGGAATCTCCACCAAAGGGCCGGAATCTCCACCAAAGGGCCGGAATCTCCACCAAAGGGCCGGAATCTCTGGCCCGAGTGCGGACATAAAGTTAGTATGACTAAGTGCATTCTGTGAATACCAAAATGACTAAGTGTATTCTGTGAATACCAAAAAGTACTAACTTTACGTTTTTGACGTTAGTTCTGTGAATCAGACCCACTGGTTCCAATTCCATCCTACTTCAGGCCAATCTTCTCGAACCCAGTATAATGTTCCAGTAGCAAATAGGTTTGGGGCCCTTGAAGAGGTGGATTGACTTTCGATCCCATCTGATTGCACTTTTAGACAGGGACGATGCGGGACCAATAGAGAGCCTAATCCGAATATCATTGGGTTGCAGCCCATAAATATTGTTGATGTGACACAAGCTACTTCAAAGGAGCCTCAGCACGAATTCCACCTGGGATCACAAGGCTCCGTTGGTGTCGCCCTAGGAGTATTAAAAAATCGAGTCTCCTATAACTCTGAATTTATAACTACAACTATGGCCAGGAATAGTTCTATATTGGACGTGGGATCATTAGACCTTGAGACTGAGCAGGAGGCCATGCTAGTCCCGAATTCTTTAGGTCCTATTGTGCAAGATGCCATCTCGAGCCTGGTTCTCCAGTTGAGGGTGTTGACGTGGAACATTGCCGGTGTCAAAAACAAACTTCAAAACCCTGATTGGCTACAATTTGTACAAAATCATGATGTGTGTATGTTCCAGGAGACTTGGGCTAGAGAGGACACTGTTATGAGGGGTTTTGCTAGCATCCATGGGAGGTAGAGGTAGACCTTCGGGAGGGTTAGGCACGTGGGTTGCTACACATTTGGACTGCACTGTTGAACAGCTGGACACTTCGTCGGATGATATTCAGTGTACCCTTCTTACCTTTAGTGCTTTGATTAAGATTGCTTTTATTAACATCTATTCCCGTCCGGTTACCTTTGCACAGGAATCCCAGACCATAGGTATGCTCTCTACATTTATTGATCTAGTTCCCCTGAATACGAGGATGGTGATAGGAGGTGATTTTAATTGCCAATTTGAGCCACTAGCCCTTCCTACTGACTCTCTGCTCACCGATGAGGATTCTCTTTGGTTAATTCCTGCGCCGCAAATTCCTTCGGTTAGAGCATGGACCCCTCTGGCTTTGCAGATTAATGCATTAACACTAACTCATGCACTGAGGGCTTGTAATGGGCGCACCAAGTCAGATCAACCAGGAAAATACACTTTTAACAGACCGGGGCAATCATCTTTATTGGACTATATACTAGTGGAAGCAAGCATATGGCATTGGGTGATTGACTTCGCTGTCTGGCCAAGACATGACAGCGATCATAATGCTTTGGTACTTGAACTTAAGCTCCCGGGACTTCATAGCCCGTCCATCATTGGCCCACTTTCTGATACTAGCCTATCCCTAGATAACAATAGAAGGAGAATTAGGTGGGTTACTTTGAGACAGTCACCACGTAATGTTGCTGCCCTCTATTCCTTAATTATTCCCCCCTTCTTGGTAATGGAAAAGGCTGTTCAGACTCTCAATACTCCTGACACTATCAACCAATTTACGGCCGCCCATGTGGATTTGACCACCAGCCTAACTAATATTTTTAATCCTTTGATGCACTCTAAAGGTAAGAGGTCCTTTAAATCCACTTGGTTTAATAAATCTTGCCGTATGGCAAAGAGTGCCCTCATTAAAGCTATAAAAACCAAAGATAGATCTCTGATAAAAAGTAGGAGGGGCCTATATAGTAATAGTCTAAAGTCCGCCAAAAAGGAGTGGGAGTCTGAAAGATGGGACGCGATCAAACAGGCCCTAACTCACTAACAGAGATATGAGGGAGTTTTGGACCTTGGTTCGAACAGCTAGTTCCCCAGAGAGCTCGCCTATCGAACCAAACATCGCTGCGGATGCTTGGAAACTTCATTTACAATCATTGTACTCCACCCAGGACATTATGGAGCCCATAGTGGGAAATCTGCCAATTGCTGTGGAGTATCCCTTTGTAGACGATGTAGGGATCACTTTGACTGAGGTGTTGAGTGCCATTGAGAAGCTACCCCTTGGAAAGGCCCCTGGACTGGATAAGATTCCCGGGGACCTATTTCGGGAAGAGCCTAATATCTGGGGCCCATATCTATGTGTAATATTTAATGCCACATTAAACGGCATGAAAATCCCGGATACCTAGTTAGGGGCCGAAATTTTTCCAGTTTATAAAAAGGGTTCTCCTCTCCTACCCATAAATTATAGGCCAATAAGCCTGATTGACGTAACTCAGAAGCTGTTTGCCAGGATTATTTAGAGCGCCTGCAGTCCTGGATGGACGAGCGCGAGATTCTGAGTGCGTATCAGGCTGGCTTTCGTAAAAACATTTCTACCATCGACCAAATCTTTAGGCTCCAATTATTATATTGGAAGACGGTGACAATAGAGGTTGGGAGCCTCTATTTGATCTTTGTTGATCTTAAATCAGCCTTCGATTTGGTACCTTGTGATAAACTTTGGGTAGTTCTGGAGCAATTGGGCATTCCGCCCTACTTGCTTTCCTTGATTAAGCGATTGCATTCTGGAAATTTTGCCCAGGTTAGATACGGGAAATTGACCCCTCGCTTCCCAGTGAATAGGGGTGTAAGGCAGGGGTGTGTCCTGGCCCCCACACTCTTTTGTCTTTTTATTAATGCTCTGGTGGACCAATTAAATAAAGTTGCTAACATCGATGCCCCAAAGCTCGCCTGTGGCAAGGTGCCAGCAATGATGTTTGCGGATGACACCTTGTTACTTTCCAAATCGCCCATGGGTATCCAAAGGATCCTTGAGACCTTCTCTTTATTCTGCAAAAGCCGGGGACTAGAGATTAATACATTAAAAACCAAGTACATGGTATTTAATCCTAGTAAAACATCTCGCCCTAATCCCATCCTAAATGGCACCCAGTTGGAGAGGGTGGCAGTCTTTGACTACCTGGGTGTCACGTTGACGGAAACCTTTGGGTGGGGTTCGCATCAGGAAAAGGCAGGCTTGAGGCTAGCACAGATGGCCGGGGGATTAGCCAAACTATATAGGAACTCAACATCTAGACAACCGGGTTCGTTGACAGAGATCTATAAAGTTCAAATTAGGAGTGCTATTATGTATGGGGCAGAACTTTGGGGATATCTCCCCGTAGGTGGATTGGTCAAATCTGAGAATAAGTTTATGAGACAGCTTTTGGACCTACCGCCAAGCACTCCTCTTATTCCCCTATGTATGGACCTTGGGCTTAGACCCATAGACGAGGAGGTTGGGCTGCGACCTCTGACTTTTTGGCGTCGATTATGGGCGACTCCCGAACTAGCAGTCTGTCAGTCGGAACTCAAGGCGATCTTGGGGCTCCCAGGGGTGGGAAAACTATCCTGGTTCGCACATATAAAAGACTTGTGTTTTAGACTTGGTTGCTCGAACCTATGGACCCACCCCAAGGAAGTGTCCCCGACTATATCACGCCTTGAGTTAGTTAAATCCTATAGACTTTTTAGACTGGCCGAACTTCAAGGGAGCTTAAAACTTGGCCGTCTAACCTCTGACTTTTTTAATTTTAAAGATCAGTATTTTTTTGAGGCCTACCTTGATGTCGTTCATCCGCTCATGGCAAAGAAACTCTATGCCCAGTTTAGATGAGGTTGCCTGCCAGTCCATGCATTTACGAATAAATGGTCAAGTGTCTCCCCTGTTGGTTGTCCTGCCTGTGATAGTCAGGAAGAGACTCTCACTCATGTTTTTTTCTTCTGCCCAGGTTATAATGTACCCAGGAGTTATTGGCTCCTACCAACCTGGGGTTTAGACAGATACTGGAGGCCTTTAGAGTTATGAGAACTGAAACTCATCCCCCGATTGTTTTTGCCGTGTCCCGTTTCCTTAATTCTATGTGGCTTAGGCGTCGTAAGTTTTTAAACTTTCCCCGTACATGTTAAGTATACCCCTTCCGTTTACCACTGCTATAAACTTATTAAATAATGAATATTCTGTTTTAATTGCTTTTACATTTTAATATTTTTTAATTTGTATGAAATCTGTACAATCCATTGTTAATGGCTATATTTTGAAATGTTTACTGATGTTTTTATTGTCTAAATTTAGTGATGTATGTATTTTATTTTTGCTTTTATGGTCCATACTGATCGAAATAAAGCTTGGAAATGGAATGGATATTGGAAGTTCTTCTGAATCAAATCCAGAAAAACTGACTTCTGATTCCAGGCAGTCCAAGCGAGAAAAAACTCCTGTTTGGTTAAAAGATTATATTTCAGAAAATTTTCCTTTGTAACTTTACCTTTGCATTCCTTCTATTGTATTTGATGATTTCCATGCATTTTTCTTAAATTCTTTCTTCCATTGTTTTAACATGTAAGGTTTATCGTTTTTTTTTAAATTTTTTTTTTTATTTTATGTTAAAAAAAAAAGGATGGGGATGTGTTATGTTATACTTCCTCTTCACTGTTCTGTGCTATCTCGAATACCCTGCTGACTTCACGTTCCATAGAACATGGAACGTGAAGCCTGCGGATGTGAGATGGTCAGTTAGAGAGGAGACAGCTAGCTGCCGAGTTGTGCTCTTGTACCTGCCTGTCTATATACGGATTAAAGCTTTCTTATAGATTATCCCTCCAGTGTCCTTCTTAACAGAGGAGGAGGCTCTAATGTGGACTCGGAGGTCATTCCATTATGTAGGAGTAATGTAAGAAAATGCCCGTCCTCCTGATTTGTTTCTGTGAATGCGTGGGATGTGCCTGAATAGGAGGCGTGCAGAGCAGAGGTGTCCTGGTCGTTGGTGGAAGGAGAGGCGGCTATTTAGGAAGGTGGGGCCTAAGTTGTGTGATGCCTTGAATGTGTATGTGAGGAGTTTGAAAAGAGCATGTTTGTGTATCAGGAGACAGTGGAGCTCCCCGAGATGTGGTGTGATGAGAGTTCTGTGTGGGAGGGAGAGGAGGAGTCTGGCTGCTGAGATCTGAATGGGTTTTAGTCTTCAAGTGATTTGATTTGCTTGTTGATCCCGGTGTAGAGGGTCTTCCTGCAGTCCAACTTGATGGTGATTAGGGCATGAGTGATAGTTTTTCTAGTGTTGATCGGGAGCCATCTGAAGATCCTCCTCAGCATCTTCAGGGTGTGGAATCAGGATGCAGTGACGGTGTTGACTTGAGGCATGTGATGTAGGCCAGAGAGAGCATGTATGTGTGGTAGGGGGTGGGCCTGAGTGATGAACCTAGAGGCACTCCACAGATGAGTGTGCGGGCTTCCGAGAGTAAGGTGCCAGGATGACAGCTTGTGTTCTATCCATTAAGGAGAAGATCCAGCAGAGAAAGGGGCCTTTGATGCCAATCTTGTGCAGGCACCTGATGAGGATGGGGTGCGAGACTGTCAAAAGCTGCAGAGGAGTCCAGGAGGATGAGGGCTGCTGTGTCTTCTCTATCAAGAATAATGCGGATCTTCTCTGGAGGTGAATATTGCTGTTTATGTACTTTGTTTGAGCCTGATTCCAGACTGTTTGGCATCGACGAGCTGGTGGTTGCTGAGGTGGTCACTAAGGTGTTGGATCATTAGTTTCTCTAAGACCTTTGCCGAGTATGGTAGGAGGGAGATGGGTCAGTAGTTGGAAAGCATGGCGTGTTAGCGGATGGTTTCTTAAGCAGGTGCATGATTGTCATGTTTCATGTGTCCAGGATGGTGGCTGAGTCGATGGAGGCATGTCATGTATCATGTGTCCAGGAAGGTGGCTGAGTCAATAGTGGCATGTTTTCATGTATCCAGGATGGTGGCTGAGTCGATGGAGGCATGTCATGTTTTCATGTATCCAGGAGGGTGGCTGAGTCGATGGAGGCATGTCATGTTTTCATGTATCCAGGAGGGTGGCTGAGTCGATGGAGGCACGGAGGATGGATGTTAGTGCTTTGCTGATCTGTACTGATCCCACTCACCCATCTATCTAACTCACTCACCTACTTAATCCAATGGTTTGCTCATTCACCAGGATGCTTGATCTGTTTCTCATTGGAAGCTTGCCCCCCCAGGGACACGTATGCTCATGTTTGGATACATTGGTGTTTGCTCCATAACTTGGTGTAAACAACGGAGAGATGTTTAACCTCTGGGAAGACAGCTCACAAGAATAGAAGCCTTTGCCTGTCCATGTCTGGAGTCTATGAGCTGCTCTGGGGGTCTACTCTGCCTCTTGAGGTGCTGTTTCCACTTGTTTATGGCTCAAGGACAGGAATGCACCGTATTGTAATAAATACAGCACATTCCTGCCCTTTTCCCTGAATGCAGCACAGCAAGGTGACTTGCTGGGCCCTGTTGTGTTATTTTTTCATAAATATGGCCCTTAGTATCATACTTATTAATGGGCGCCATTTTAAGACGTTATTTATGTAGGTTATTGTACGCATAATCTAATAAACCTCCAACAATAAGGTACTATCTAAATATGATCACAAAAAACTGTCTATCTCACATTCAACATTCCCCGTTATTACACTCCAAATTAATTCCTTAGCCTTACACTTATCACTCTTTCCGAGTTACCAATTGTAATCAAATCAAATATCCATCATGCACATCAGTGGTCACCTATAGATAATGGGCGCCATCTTAAAACATGTTCTTGCTATGAACTCCAATATTTATTGTCAGCCAATTTCTTTGTACTTAGGTATTACTCCCCTAAAAAGGGGTGCAAATTATCAGTCTCATTTAATCAACATCTCACATGATCCTCACTGTCAGAATTGCTCGAAGAGACTATCCCGCCTCTCAACGAGCTTGCACGTTTTCTGTACATGTCTCAGAAACCTCTGCTAATGCCACAGTTTTTTTGGGAATCTTTGGTTTTACTGGTCATTCTCGGACAAAGTGGCCCCCTTTTCCACAATAAAGGCATAGATTTTCCATGCATCTTTTCTCCTTTTCCTCCTTGGATATGGGACTGTGAACCCCTCCGATTTGCATGGGTTCTGTTCTCTCCGAAGCCCAGGTATCACCTGTTTCCTTCTTTTCTCCTCAAGGGAACAGGAGTCTTGGGTTGGTATCTCCTTTGTACCTCTCGCCCTTTCTTTCTCCAATATGGTGGTTAAGTTTCACCACAAGATCAATGAACTCTGAACAACTTTCAGGGATCCACGATTTGAGAAAGAAAGTCCTTTAATTCATCCTTCAACCCGCGATAAAAGAGGGATGTTCAGCCAATGCGTTTCAGACACCAACCTATTGAAGTTGGAGATGTAGGGCAAGAAATCCTTATTCCCTTGCCATAGGCTCAACAGTTCATTGTTGCTTACTTGCATGAATGTGAGTTTTGTAAAAAGACGTTGCATCCTTTCCCTGAAAAAGGGAAAATTATACAAGACTGGATCATCGTTTTTCTACCAAGGAGGCAGACCACTGGGCTGCATTCCCTACCAGATAGGAAATAATGAAGGCCACCTTGGCTGCATCGTCAGGAAAGGCCGTAGGTCTACACAAAAACTGCAAGTGGCATTGAGTCATGTAAGTACTGAATTTAGACCTATCCCCGCTGAAGTGTTCTGGGGCAGCTAGGGGTCAGGGTTAGAACTGCGATATTCACTGGTTGAGTTCCAGAAGGCCCTGATGCCGTCTTCTGGATGCCACTTTCGTGTGTGTGTGTATGTAAGGGTGCTTGTTGTAAAAAGGGGGCACTACCCTTTGGGATAGAACCAGCCCTGGTTGACCAGCGATCCCTCTCTGGCTTGTATTTTGCCAATCCGGATGTCAGAAACTGGTTCTCTTTTTGGGTCTGTAATTCTGCCTGTAAGGCAGCTAGACCTCCAGCTAGTTCCCCCATAGTGGGCTGAGTAACTATCAAAGAGATGGCCTGGGTTAAATCTTGAGCGGCAAAGGAACCAGCTGAATCCATCTTTGCTGAGGCAGATTGTATTTCATGGGCTTGGCTTTCTATCAGAGTCCACTCACCTGAATTCCAGGTTCTGCTGGAGCGAAAAGAGTCTGCCCAGTCGCCCGTTGGCTAACCCTAAATGGTCTGGAGAGTTGTCACAGGCATCAGCGGTTAATTCCCGGGAAAAAATGGGGTTGAGAGGGAGATAAGGAAGAGAGAGGGTGAAGTTCCACAGAGTGCCCAGTTTCACAGATTGTCTACGCTCTGAGGTGACTTCCAACTGGTTACGGGTCAAGTAGATTAATGTCTCCGACTTATTATACCATGAAGGCCTCATGCACAGAAAGACACAGAGGACACAAGTTAAGCATTGGTTATACAGGTAACCACTCCCCACACACAAAGTTCTAGCAAGTGTGGTCCATGAGTGCTCCACACTTTGCGCAATAACTTGTAGAACACTAACAGCCACCGCGATTGAACAGCGTTGCCGATGCTGTGTTCTTGAAATAGTTTGTGTTGTATGACAATCAGAATCCAAGAGCCCAAACCAAGGAGTTCTTGTTGGGAACAGATAATATATTAAAGTCAAGGTTCAAAGATTGCAATCAGGAGTATCCTGTTGGAGTCACAGGCAGAAGGTTTAGTGCACTGACTTTTGTAGTTGGTGTTCAAAGATTAGTCACTCTGTCTTGTCTGTTTTCTTTGCAGCAGCGGGAGAAAAATATCACAGCTTGTTTGCAGAAGCTGAAGCTGAAGACTGCAATGGGCCAGGAGCGGTCAGCTCAGGAGGCGGAGGTCACTGCCGACAACAGGAACTGCGCAGGTAAGAGAAAGATCCTCGTGCAAGGAGAGCAGGAATTCCAGCACGTTTTCCACTTTTAGGTGGGGGCAGAAAGCCAAGCTGGCTCTTGCAGGATGGGTGCAGTCTATATAGGCCGCACCCAACCAAGGTGGCTGCCAAGCTTGGAGCACGCCTGGGCGGAGTTCGTGGAGTTCGGCTATGCGGAAATCTGCAAAGTGACAAAAAAACTCTGCCGCTCTACGCAGAGTTCGCAAGCAGCGTAGTGCATTGGGTCTCGCCGTTCGCACTGATTTTTAGTGCTGGTTGTTTGTCCCGTGCTAGACAATGGCACCATGCTCAGCACAAGAGGGGGTTGCTTCCTTCTGCCTCTCGAGTAGATGTTCCACTCAAGTTGCAGCTTCCTTAACGCGAACAGATGGTTTCTCAACGCGAGCGCTCGCTTTGAGAAATCTCGCTGGGAGGTGGTCTAGTGTTGGATTTTCCTCACTCGCACACACCAACTTAATGTTGCCGAGCGCAAGGAAAAACACTCCACTCCGCTTCGTGGAGCGGAGTTTTTCAGAACTCTGCATGCTCCGTGGAGCGCAGAGTGCAGAAAACTCCAGAAACTCTGCGAATGGAGTGGAGTTCACCACCCAGGCCTAGCTTGTAATCTCACAGGATCTCAGAGGATGTCTGACTTGTGCAGTGCAAACAGGCACAAAGGGACAGGAAGGAGGCCACTGGAAGGGGTTGCCAAAGGGAGCATCAGAGCGCCTTTTAGGGGCAGGAGTGTGGTAGAGCATGGAGGGACCAAGAGCTCTTCTTCAACCCAGGGGCATGAAAGGAGAGAAGAGATGGTGTCAATATGGATTGGGGCACAACACTTACGGGGGCTATGCAGAGTGGGTAGCAAGTGTCCGAAGGGTCTCAGGGGTGTCTGGCAAGTGGCACAGGAGGAGCGAGGCGTGGCAGTATTGATATATGCGTTTTGTGGAAATATCTAATGAGGAGTGATTTTGATGGTCATTGGAGGTCCATATGATGGTATCGTGAATTCATCAACTGGTGCGCCGGCAGGAATATTTGCACTGGATGCACATTGTTTCTAAATGTTTTTATAGAAAATACTGTTAAACATATTATATATATATATATATATATTTGTATATAGGCCCTGATGAAGTTCTGAGGCAAGGACGAAACGCTTTGGCTGAGCCTTTGAATATAGATTGGAATGTCATCCATATGAATAAACAAAGAAGTTGCAAATTGCCCTGAGCATTAATACTTTTTCATTTGGACTAATGGAGCATGGGATGTCCCCCGAAGATGAACATGTGAGTAACAGATGAACTTGCAGTTGATGACTAAATAACATTCTGAATAGTGAGATTGGCCTCCCTTGTTTTGGAATGGATTATAGGATCAGAGATTTGTTGGCAGTCGGATCTCTGGCGGTGTGCAACTTTGATAAACAGTTAGGGGCACAATTACGAGATTAGTGGCGCAGGGCAGAGCATCAAGTCACCTTGCTGCACTGCCCTGCATCACTGGGAAAGGGCAGTAATGCACCGTATTTGTCTAATGTAGCGCATTCCTGTCCTTTCCCATTGCGCGGGAGCCGTTTTGGCAGCCTAGCGCCAATGCAGGCAACCTTGCACCATGGTGCACGGGTGCCTCCGTTGCATGCAGGATTGTTTTTGTGCAGGAAGGGACACCTCAATCCTGAGAGGCCTTTTCCTCTTTCTGCGTGTGCTGCAGAATGAAGCACACATAGAAAGAGGAAAAACAAGGAGAAATAAAGATATTTCTCCTCGTTACGCCTCACCTGGGGAGGCGTAAGATTTTGGCGCACTCGCAGGTTTACAAGTCCTTGTAAATCTGGGAATGTGTCAAAAAGTATGAGAGTTGCGTGGTCGCACCCATGCAATATCCAAGAAATGCCTCCCTTGCGCAGAGTAATGCAACGCAGCGATTTGTGCTGCGTTGCCTTACTCCACATTACGAAGCCACTCAGCGCCACGCAAGGTGGCTTTGCGTGGCTTCATAAATCTGACGTAGAGGTTTCCGTCACGCATGTACCACTTTGTGTGGTAGAAACGTGACACAAGCATCTCGTAAATATTCCCTTTAGTAACTAGTCGGTGCGGTGTGCTGGTGCCATAACTGCCTTTGACCCAGACACGCCGCTTTGTGAACTTGCAGCGGCTTACAACCAGATATCCGTTGGATGCCTAACCAGCATCACTAGTTTCTTTTAACTAGATGTCTGTCCGTCATCTTTCATGTTCGTGTCCCCCCCCCCTGAGTCATGATTGCTGTGGCTCATCTGCCCCCGCGACTTGCGAACAAAAGAAAACACGTTGGGGCAGATTTACAAGCCCCTTGCGCCACTTTTGCGTCACTTTTCCCATGTTAAAAGTGACGCAAAAGTGGCGGAAGGGCCTTGTAAATCTGCCCCTTTACGTTTACTTGTTTTCTGCAGGTTGTACACTATTCCCCGGAAGTTTTTCATTATTCCCTTGTTAAAATGCTGCAACTTTTCGGAATGTTTACCAGCTTTTATATACCTGCAGCAATTCCAATCAGAGCAAATTTGTATTTTTATTGTAAGGTTTTTGGGGATGTCAGAATGTTTAAAAGGCAATTATTCTCTGAGTGCAGGTTTAATAGCTGATGTGATTGTTTTAGCCATGCTTTTGTGTTTTTAGATTAATTAATCATGTTTCTATATTTATTGCCTGTTTTTATGTACACTAAATCAATCCATGTTGATGGATTTTAATGTATCTTTTATAGCCTGGCTTTCTCCTGCTGAATAAAGATTGGAGTGACTTTGCATTTGCGCGTCACACACCAGCTCAGAATAAGCGAAACCACAACCAAGAACATGCAAGAAAAGTTGTCCTCGACATCAGAACTATCATTTTTGGCAAATTGTCGAAAAACCAGCAGTTTTACCAACAGATAATATGACTATTACTCACAGGAGCTTGGAGCGAGCACCGTCCAATGGCAGATTCTGACCTCAGACGTTGTTAGGAGCCGTAGAATGCAACATTGTGGGTGGGGGGATTAGGGGGGTTGGATCCAGGGTGGATGACAGGAAGTGACTTGTATAATAAACATACAGCGTATTGTCTAGTGCCTGCTACAGAACATTGGCTAGTGCCTACTAGTGCCTGCTACAGAACATTGTATAGCACCTACTACTGAACATTGTATAGCTCCTACTACTTAGCGTTCTATAGTGCCTGCTACAGAACATTGCATAGTGCCTGCTACAGAACATTGCATAGTGCCTCCTGAAAACCATTGTATAGTGCCTCCTGCAGAAAACTGTATAGTGTCTGCTACTGAACATTGTATAGAGCGTGTTACAGAACATTGTCTTGTGCCTGCTACGGAACATTGTCTAGTGCCTGCTACAGAACATTGTCTAGTGCCTGCTACAGAACATTGTCTAGTGCCTGCCACGGAACATTGTATAACCCCATACTACTGAACATTGTATAGCGCCTACAACTGAACGTTCTATAGTGCCTGCTACAGAACATTGCATAATGCCTGCTACTGAACATTCTATAGTGCCTCCTGAAAAACGTTGTATAGTGCCTCCTGCAGAAAATTGTATAGTGTCTGCTTCTGAACATTGTATAGTGCCTGTTACAGAACACTGTATAGCACCTACTACTGAACATTTTATATTGCCTACTGCAGATCATTGTATAGTGTCTGTTGCAGAACATTAAGTGCCTTCTACAGAACATTGTATAGTGCCTGCAGAAGAACACTTTATAGTGTCTGTTGCAGAACATTGTTATGTGCCTACTGCAGAACAGTGTATAGTGCCTGCTACAGAACAATGTCTAGTGCGTTCCACACAAAATTATCCAGTGCCTGTTACAGAAAATTATCCAGTGCCTGTTACAGAACATTGTCCAGTGCCTGCAACAGAACAGTGCCTGGTGCCTGCTACAGAACATTATTTAGCGCCTGCTACAGAACCTTGTCGGTGCCATTCTATAGAACATAGTCCAGTGCCTCTTACAGGACATTGTCCAGTGCCTGCTAAAGAACATTATACAGTCCTTGCTACAGAGGATTGCCCAGTCCTGCTACAGAACCATTGTCCAGTGCTTGCAAAGGAACATTATCCTGTGCCTGCTACAGAACATTGTCTAATGCCTGCTACAGAACATTGTGTAGTGCGCCAACAGAAAGTTGTCAAGAATATCTTACAGAACATTTTCCACTGTCTGCTGAACATTATACAGTGCCTGCTGAAGAACATTGTCTAGTACCTGATACAGAACGTTCAGTGCCTGCCAGAGAACATTGTTAAGTGCCTGCTACAGAACATTGTCTAATGCCTGCCACAGAACATTGTTAAGTGCCTGCTACAGCACACCATGCAGTGCCTGCTGTAGTACATTGTCCAGTGCCTGCTGCAGAACATTATCTATTTTTTTATGCATTTATTAATTTTCACCCTCGTGATTATACATAACATTAGTAGGAAAGACACACAGAGACATACAAGAAAATACATGTCCAAATTGGTGAAAAGAAGGGAAGAAAAAAAACAGATGACTATAAAGCATACCGAATAGAAGTCATCATAGTACATTCTAAACGTTCTTAACAAACATAGTAATTCTTCTCCTGAGTCCTCACTGACATTAAAACAACCAGCCAATCCTGAAGCGTGAAGACAAATATCTCCATCATTGGATAAAGTGCTTAGTCCTAATACACATACATAATATCAAAAGCTCATATCATTAAAGATCAGCAATAAAGGTTTATACCAAAATCCCAGTTTCCTTGTGTTTGTTAAAGTGCTCATGAAAGTGCAAGTACACGAAAACAAGCATTTGCAATGCAATAGGTCTCGCATTGTAAATGACAATGTGTTTTACCTACGTGTTTTGGTTTGATGTGTAGTTGATGTATGAACAGAGACGCAGCTGTATCACTGTCCAGAGGACTAAGTATGGGGAGTTACCGCTGGAACCAGAGACGCAGATGCAGCACTGCCTAGACGACTTAGAATAGGGGAGTTAATGATGGTACCAGAGAAGCAGCTGCAGCACTGCCTAGAGGACTTAGAATGAGGAATTACCACTGGGAACAGTCACAGCTGCAGCATTGCTTAGAGGACTAAGAATGAGGAATTATCACTGGGAACAGTCACAGCTGCAGCACTGCCTAGAGGACTAAGTATGGGTAATTACCGCTGGGAACAGAGACAAAGCTGTGGCACTGCCTAGAGGACTAAGTATGGGTAATTACCGCTGGGAACAGAGACAAAGCTGTGGCACTGCCTAGAGGACTGAGTATGGGTAATTACCGCTGGGAACAGAGACAAAGCTGTGGCACTGCCTAGAGGACTAAGTATGGGTAATTACCGCTGGGAACAGAGACAAAGCTGTGGCACTGCCTAGAGGACTTAGAATAGGGGAGTTAATGATAGTACCAGAGAAGCAGCTGCAGCACTGTCTCCAGGACTTAGAATGAGGAATTACCGACAGGACCAGAAAAGCAGCTAGCAGCACTGCCTCGAGGACTTAGAATGAGGAATTACCGATAAGACCAGATAAGCAGGTAGCAGCACTGTTCAGAGGACTTAGAATGAGGAATTACCAGCTGGACCAGAGAAGTAGCACTGGCCAGAGGACTTAGAGGAATTATCGATGAAACCAGAGAAGCAGCTGCAGCACTGCCTCGAGGACTTAGAATGAGGAATTACCGATGAGACCAGAGAAGCAGCTAGCAGCACTGCCTCCAGGACTTAGAATGAGGAATTACCACTGGGACCAGAGAAGCAGCTGCAGCACTGTCTAGCGTATTTACAATGAGGAATTACCAATGAGACCAGAGAAGCAGCTGCAGCACTGTCTAGAGGACTTAGAATGAGGAATTACCGATGAGACCAGAGAAGCAGCTAGCAGCACTGTCTAGAGGACTTAGAATGAGGAATTACCGACAGGACCATAAAAGCAGCTAGCAGCACTGCCTCGAGGACTTAGAATGAGGAATTACCACTGGGACCAGAGAAGCAGCTGTAGCACTGCCTAGAGGACCTAGAATGAGGAATTACTAATGAGACCAGAAAAGCAGCTGTAGCACTGCCTAGAGGACTTAGAATGAGGAATTACTAATGAGACCAGAAAAGCAGCTGTAGCACTGCCTAGAGGACTTAGAATGAGGAATTACCGACAGGACCAGAAAAGCAGCTAGCAGCACTGCCTCGAGGACTTAGAATGAGGAATTACCGATAAGACCAGATAAGCAGGTAGCAGCACTGTTCAGAGGACTTAGAATGAGGAATTACCAGCTGGACCAGAGAAGTAGCACTGGCCAGAGGACTTAGAGGAATTATCGATGAAACCAGAGAAGCAGCTGCAGCACTGCCTCGAGGACTTAGAATGAGGAATTACCGATGAGACCAGAGAAGCAGCTAGCAGCACTGCCTCCAGGACTTAGAATGAGGAATTACCACTGGGACCAGAGAAGCAGCTGCAGCACTGTCTAGCGTATTTACAATGAGGAATTACCAATGAGACCAGAGAAGCAGCTGCAGCACTGTCTAGAGGACTTAGAATGAGGAATTACCGATGAGACCAGAGAAGCAGCTAGCAGCACTGTCTAGAGGACTTAGAATGAGGAATTACCGACAGGACCATAAAAGCAGCTAGCAGCACTGCCTCGAGGACTTAGAATGAGGAATTACCACTGGGACCAGAGAAGCAGCTGTAGCACTGCCTAGAGGACCTAGAATGAGGAATTACTAATGAGACCAGAAAAGCAGCTGTAGCACTGCCTAGAGGACTTAGAATGAGGAATTACTAATGAGACCAGAAAAGCAGCTGTAGCACTGCCTAGAGGACTTAGAATGAGGAATTACCACTGGGACCAGAGAAGTAGCACTGTCTAGAGGACTTAGAAAGAGGAATTACCGATGAAACCAGAGAAGCAGCTGCAGCACTGCCTAGAGGACTTAGAATGAGGAATTACTAATGAGACCAGAAAAGCAGCTGCAGCTCTGCCTAGAGGACTTAGAAAGAGGAATTACCACTGGGACTAGAGAAGCAGCTGCAGCACTGTCTAGAGCAGTGGTCTTCAAACTGTTTAATGCCGCGCCCCCTCAGAATTTTTCACATTATTTTATTCAATTGGCAATGTTTAAATATGTCTATACATATTTAAACACTGCAGTTATGTTCGGTTACCATTTTAAAAATGCAACTAAATACATGATTGCCAAACATACTATTGTGGTCAGGCAGGCCTTACTAACATGTACTAGTATCCACAGTGTGACTACTAGAAGTGGGGGTGGGTTTGAAGGATATTTGGAGTCCCTTCCCTTTTGACACCTTCTCCCAGCTAGAATATAAATAGCAAAAGATGTTAGTGATGGCCCTACCGAGCCGCTTGGTGCCGCTCATTATTTTGATCTTGAAACAAAGCACTGTTATCAGTACAATGCTTCTTTTGGTCAGAGATGCCCCCCGCATCCCCCTGGGATCACTTGAGGCCCCCCTAGGGGGGCCCGCCCCTCAGTTTGAAGACCCCTGGTCTAGAGGACTTAGAATGAGGAGTTACCACTGGGACCAGAGAAGCAGCTGCAGCACTGTCTAGAGGATTTGAATGAATGAGGTAGCACTTGTAAAGCACCTGGTTACCCGAAGGCATCCCAGCGCTGAAAGGTACACAGATACTCAATTCAAGACATATCAGGGGAAGAGAAAGGTTTTTAGCTGCTTACGGAAGTTCATGTAGTTTGGTTGTGAACGAGTGTGGAGGGGGATAAGATTCCAAGTTTTAACAACGTTATAAGAAAAAGGCGACCTCCACTTCTCATTCGTTTAATATTTGGAACTGTCAACAGATGTTTATTTTCTGATCTTAAAGCTCTTTTGGGATGGTAGGGATGGATCATTGCACAAATCATCGGGGATCCTTTTCCGGAGAGTGCTTTATGTGCAATGCACATAGCCTTAAACTGAATCCTCTCCTGAATTGGAAGCCAATGCAGAGAGGCAAGAGCAGGTTTGGCTGAGAGCCATTTCGGGACATTTAGGAGCAACCGGGCCCGCCCCTCAGTTTGAAGACCCCTGGTCTAGAGGACTTAGAATGAGGAATTACCACTGGGACCAGAGAAGCAGCTGCAGCACTGTCTAGAGGATTTAGAATGAGGCATTACCGATGAGACCAGAGAAGCAGATGCAGCACTGTCTAGAGGATTTAGAATGAGGAATTACCGATGAGACCAGAGAAGCAGCTAGCAGCACTGCCTCGAGGACTTAGAATGAGGAATTACCACTGGGACCAGAGAAGCAGGTAGCAGCACTGTTTAGAGGACCTAAAATGTGGGAATTACTGACGGGACCAGAG
This sequence comes from Calotriton arnoldi, assembly GCA_963921515.1. NCBI lineage: Eukaryota > Metazoa > Chordata > Amphibia > Caudata > Salamandridae > Calotriton > Calotriton arnoldi. Next base: position 167,759 of record CAWUFW010015382.1, on the reverse strand, counting down.
AAGCAGCTGCAGCACTGCCTAGAGGACTTAAAATGAGGAATTTCGCACCAAAGGCCTTGGACAACCTTTTTACAAATCCATCGTACCTTGCTGCTCTCCCACAGTTGTCGAGAAAGTAAACAACCCTACGTGGAGCTCGGCCACTTTATTAATGATGCTTCTGCTGGAGAAGCTTCCAAACGGGCTGGGCCGCAATTCTTGCTGAAAATAGGGATGGCCTGCCCAGACTGATGCAGCAAGCACATACCATGCATCTGCACAAAACGTATGCAGCAAAGTAAGTGCAGCATACTGTCAAAGTGGACTGCATGTGTGAGAAGTTGGCCTGGCATATGCTGTCCACTAATTATAGTGGGCACCTTGCACCAGTCCAAATCGACTCTTATGGTAGGTAGGTTAAAGACAACCTTATTGAAAGCTATCCTAGTGGTAGCTGTGGAGAGCAGCCTTCAGGCTAAGTCTTGAAGGAATGTAAAGCAGCTTGTTTTACCAGTCTATAATCTCTTGAGTGACCAAATGAAAGAGCACCACACCAGGTATATATTCAAAATATATGTATTTATTACTAAACACACCCCTCTAGTCTCTTTATGAGGCTAGAGTTCGAAGTACATAGGTTATAAGATCTTAAATCACAGTAATAGCACAAATACACGTTTGGGCCCTAGGGGCGTACCAAACCATATACCAATGAAGTGGTATGCGAACCACGACTGAACTAGACACTAGGCCTAGAGCCTCTAGAAGTGCTTGGACCACAAGGAACCACCCAAGGTAGTGACACAGGGGACCCACGGGAGACGCGTGCAGTGTAAATACACAACCGCGATACGCCGTTAACTTCTATGGAGAAAGTCGGGATCGGGAAAATAGAGGAAAGGGACACTTTAAAGAGGACTAGGACAAAACCCTTTGAGATCTAGGACTTTGAAGAGTCTCTACCCACGGGAGCACCGGAGTACTCGTGTTACCTCACCCAGGGAAGCCGGGTGCATAGGTGCCTTTCGGGGTCGGGTTTCGTCGTCGGTTCTTATGGCGATCTGCTGCAAAGTGCTGCTGGCGACCAGGAGAAAAGTGTCCGGGTGGATCCAAGAGTGGATCGGAGTTCTGAAGAACCTGAAAGCAGAGGGGACAGAGTCTGGGTCACTAGCCAGTGACCAGGGAGGTGATGGACGGATGCCCACCGATGTCGAGTGCTTCAGGTGCGTTGACGGTCGTCTCGTTTCAGCAGCCACGAGGTCCAGGAGGCGTTGTCGGCGACCAGGAGCAGGATTCGGGCTGGTACACGATGTCTGTCGAGTGCTGCGGTGTCGGCGACCAGATTGGACCCAACAAGCCTTGGCAACGGCAAGTCTCGATGTAGCTGAAGATCGTCGATGGTGCAGACCAGCAAGGTCTGGGGAACTCACCCAGCAAGGGTAAGTGAGGGCAGGCCTGGAGCAACCAGACTGCCAAGTAAAGAAAAGATTGGCCTTCGGTAAGGGCTACTAGCCAACGGGCTAGCGACCGCGAAGGAGCCTCGTGACGCCGCACGTGGAGCTGGCTTACAGGACACTCGTGGAGTGGGGGCCAGTGATCTTCGGTGCAGGTGGTGCTGGAGGCTAGGGCTACTCGGAGCCCAAAGCACGACTTCTTGGGAGACCCAGAAGATGGTGCACTTGCAAATGTGCTCGGTGTCCAGGGGTCACGGTCTCACGTTACCCACGATAGCCACGGGCCTCAGCTTTGCTGGGGACTCAGGGTAGCCTCGGGGAAGTCTGAGAATCCACCTCTGGTGATGCGATGACTTCGGCGTCCGACAGGAGCTTCAGTGATGCGAACCGGACAGATGCTTCTTTGGTGCCTGCCAAGCAGGGGAGTCACTCCTTGACCCCAAGGGAGATTCTTCAGTCCTCTAATCGTGAGTAGAGCGTCGAAGGTCCAGGATTCTGTGTCAGAGTTTCGTCCAGGTATAATCTAAAGTCCTAAGGACTGGGTTCCTACCTTTATTCCAAAAATAGGGGATGGACTACTCTGTGGCCCCACCTATGGGTGGGTCAGGGCAGAGGGGTGGCTACACCCCTTTCCCTTTGTCCAGTTCGCGCCAAAGCAGGGGCTGCAAGCCCCTGATCCGGTTTGAACTGGGGTATGCACAGGGACACCAAATGTGCCCCCAGTGCAGGACTTCAAAGCACCCGAAAGTGCTCCCGCCCAGCCCCAATACACTTTGTCCTGTCTGGGGAGGTGGTCACACCTCCCTGGGACAGGAAACCTATTGTCCAGGCCTCCCCTGCCGGAGTTTCGTCCAGCAGCAGGAGGCCAGACTCGTGTCTGTGGCAGTAGCATCCATTTTGTGATGCCAGGCTCTGGAAAGAAGTTACCGGACTCGTCAGAGTTAACATGCCTTTCCCTCTAGAAGGGTGGAATGCTACCCCCGCCACCAGAATTGGCGGGGGGTAGTATTCCAAGATGTTTGACACCAAACACGACATGTTTCGGTGCAGCCATTCCATAGTTAGCATTTTACCGCGAGGATATAATGCGTTTAAGAGTATATGGTCAGGCTGCACTACAAACAGCATCAGAGATGGTCTCCGAACGCTGCAGAGGGGCCCTGCTCATGCAGGGGCACCCTCTCACATAGAAACCATGCACTCTGCCTGTAGGATTGATAAGGCCTGCCTTAGGAGTGACTTATAGGTTTATATGTGTGTATGCATTTAGTGATATAGGTAACCTATACCACAGCAAGGGGTGCATGCACCACCTTACCCAGGCTGCAGTAGCAGACCTGTGGTGTCAGTTTGGATGGCCTACCAGGGGTGGCATAATATATGCTGCAGCCCCTGGCAGGCCTCTGAGGTACCTATGCCCTTGGTACATAGTATACCATATACTAGGGACTTACAAGGGCACTCCAGATCCCAATCAGAGATGTGCCTAAGGCACATGGATACCCTTTTAAAGAGGAAACAGCTAGGCTGGGGTTCTGAATAGCAGGGCCCCAGCCAGACTAATGTCGAAAACCAGTGAAGTATCAGCAAAAAGTGGGGGTACCCCTGTGAAGCAGATCCTACTCTCCTACACAACCCCCCAAACGTAGGGACATTAAACTAACCTTGCCCAGTTAAGTCTTCATGTTCTAAGTGGAAATACCTAGAGAGTCCATCTGCATTCGCATGGTTACTCCCAGGCCTATGTTCCACTGTAAAGTCCATCCCCTGTAGGGAAATGGACCACCTAAGCAGTTTGGGGTTTTCACCCTTCATTTGTTTTAGCCATAAGAGGGGCTTATGGTCTGTCTGAACCAGGAAGTGTGTACCAAACAAGTATGGCCTCAACTTCTTCAGAGCCCAGACCACAGCAAAGGCCTCCCTCTCTATGGCTGACCAACGTTTCTCTCTAGGGGTCAGCCTTCTGCTAATAAAAGCTACTGGCTGATCCTGACCTTCTTCATTCAATTGTGACAGTACAGCCCCTACCCCCAATTCAGATGCATCAGTTTGAACAATGAACTTCTTGGAGTAATCAGGACTCTGCAGAATTGGAGCAGTGCACATGGCCTGCTTGAGGTCATCAAATGCCTTTTGACAGCTAACTGTCCACTGAACCTTTTGGGGGCATTTTCTTAGAAGTTAAGTCATTCAAGGGTGTCACTATTGATCCATACCCCTTGACAAATCTCCTATAGTACCCAGTCAGGCCTAAGAAGGCTCTCACCTGAGTCTGGGTAGTGGGAGCAGTCCAGTCCAGGATGGTCTGGATCTTGCTCTGCAAAGGTTGAACCTGGCCTCCACCCACAAGGTGGCCCAGGTACACAACCTGACTCTGCCCTATCTGGCACTTAGTGGCCTTGATAGTCAGGCCTGCCTTTTGCAGGGCCTGTAAAACATTTCTGAGGTGGACCAGGTGATCCTCCCAGGTGGAGCTAAAGACAGCAATATCATCTAGATAAGCTGCACTATAGGCCTCCAGTCCTGTGAGAACTGTGTTCACCAACCTCTGGAAAGTGGCAGGTGCATTTTTCAGACCAAAGGGCATCACCACAAATTGATAATGCCCACTAGGGGTTGAAAATGCTGTTTTGGGCTTTGCAGCATCAGCTAGTCTGATCTGCCAGTAGCCAGCTGTTAGGTCAAATGTGCTGAGATACTTGGCAGAGGCCAAAGTATCTATGAGCTCATCTGCCCTGGGTATTGGATGGGCATCAGTCCTAGTGACTGCATTGAGGCCCCTGTAGTCTACACAAAACCTCATCTCTCTTTTCCCACCACTGGTGTGAGGTTTAGGTACTAGGACTACTGGACTAGCCCAAGGGCTATCTGAGGGCTCAATCACTCCCAATTCCAACATCTTCTGGACTTCAGTCCTGATACAGTCCCTGACATGGTCAGGTTGCCTATAAATCTTGTTTTTAATAGGCAGACTGTCCCCAGTGTCCACTTCATGAGTGCACCAGGTGGTCTGACTGGGTGTCAGAGAAAACATATGTCTAAACTGATTGAGGACTTGCCTGCAATCAGTTTGTTGCTGGGTAGTGAGGCTGCCTGCCAAGGCTACACCATCTACTGACCCATCGTCAGGGTTCTGTGAGAGCAGGTCAGGGAGTGGGTCACTCTCTTCCTCCTGCCCTTCATCAGTAGCCATGAGCAAGCCCATGTCTGCCCTGTCCACATATGGCTTAAGTCTGTTGACATGGAGAACCCTGTGGGGACTCCTGGGTGTTCCCAGGTCTACTAAGTAAGTGACCTCACCCTTCTGCTCAACAATAGTGTGGGGTCCACTCCATTTGTCTTGGAGAGCTGCTGGGGCCACTGGCTCCAACACCCACACCTTCTGTCCTGGCTGGTAAACAGTTAGGACAGCCTTTTGGTCATGCCAGGCCTTTTGAAGTTCCTGGCTAGCCTCAAGGTTTTTGGTTGCCTTTTTCATGTACTCAGCCATCCTGGAGCGGAGACCAAGTACATAGTCCACTACATCTTGCTTTGGGGGCTTGAGAGGTAACTCCCATCCTTCCTTCACCAAGCACAGTGGACCCCTCACAGGGTGGCCAAACAGAAGTTCAAAAGGGCTGTAACCAACCCCCTTCTGAGGCACCTCCCTATATGCGAATAAAAGGCAGGGCAAGAGTATGTCCCATCTACGCCTAAGCTTTTCTGGGAGCCCTTTAATCATGCCCTTCAAGGTTTTGTTGAATCTCTCAACTAAACCATTGCATTGTGGGTGATAGGGTGTGGTGAACTTATAAGTAACCCCACACTCCTTCCACATTGCCTTTAAGTACCCAGACATGAAGTTTGCACCCCTGTCTGATACCACCTCCTTAGGAAAGCCCACTCTTGAGAAAATTCCCAGGAGGGCCCTTGCCACCACAGGTGCTGTAGTGGTCCTAAGGGGTATAGCCTCTGGATACCTGGTGGCATGATCCACTACCACCAGTATAAATCTGTGCCCAGATGCTGTTTGGGGATCCATGGGACCAACAATGTCAATCCCTACCCTCTCAAAGGGCACCCCCACCACAGGTAGTGGTATCAGGGGGCCTTTGTAGTGCCACCTGCTTTGCCACTGGCTTGGCAGGTTACACAGGAGCGACAAAACTCCTTACTGTCTTCAGACATGTGGGGCCAGTGAAAGTGAGGGACAATTCTGTCCCAAGTCTTGTTCTGGCCCAGGTGTCCTGCTAAGGGAATATCATGGGCTAGGGTCAATAGGAAGCCCCTGAACTTCAAAGGTATTACCAACCTCCTGGTAGCACCAGGCTTGGGGTCTCTACTCTCTGAGTACAGGAGTCCATCATCCCAATACACTGTATGGGGACCACTAGCTTTCCCAGCAGCCTCAGCAGCAGCTTGCTGTCTGAGGGGTTCAAGGAGGGGCAGCTCTGCTGCTCCTGGCTCAGATCTGCCCTAGAAGGTCCCCCTGTCCCCAAGAACTCAACCTGGTCAGGCTCAAGTTCCTCTGGGACAGTTCCTTCTTCAGGGCTGAGATCATCCCCCTCAAGGGACTGATCTTCCTCCTGAGCCAAGGGGAAGGCACTGCCTTAACCCTACTACTCCTCCTCTTGGAAGGCACTTGGTCCATTCTTTCAGAATCCAAGGCCTGTTCAGTTTTAGACAGTTTAGCTTGTGACCTGGTCACAGCAAACACATCTGCAGGGATCCCCAGCATTTCTGCATGGGTCCTGAGCTCCACTTCTGCCCAAGCAGAAGTCTCTAAGTCATTGCCAAGCAAGCATTCGACTGGTAGGTTTGCACTTACCACAACCTTCTTAAGGCCAGTTACCCCTCCCCAGGAGAAGTTAACAACTGCCAGAGTATGGTCTGTTCTGACATTGCTAGCATTGGTCACTTGGTACATTTCACCAAGTATAACTTGCCCAGGTAGCACAAGGTCTTGTGTCACCATTGTGACACTTGCCCCTGTGTCCCTAAATGCCAAAGCCTCTCGTCCATTGATTAAAGGCTGTTGTCTGTACTTGCCCAGATTACTGGGACTCACAGTGGAGGTCACATCCATGCCTCCATCACAGACTAACACAGCCTGAGTCAGCTCCCCTGACTAAGTCAGAGCCCAACTCAGTTCCCAGGGTGAACCCTACTAAACCCTTTGCTGGAGCACTTCCACCAACTGTACTAGGGGGAACAGGTGCCTTAGGGGCATTGGTGGATGCTGGACTGGAGTCTTTGGACTTGGTGCAATCACTGGTCCAGTGGGTCTTTTGCTTACAGACCTTGCACCATGGTTTTCTTTGGCCTTTACCCTTGGTAGACTGGGAATCCCCACCAGAAGAAGATTTTTGGGGGCCTGATGAAGACTTTTGATCTTTACCCTTCTCCCCACCCTTGTCAGAGTTCTTAGCATCTTGCTTCTTGGTTTCCCCACCTTGGTTCTGTACCTTCTGCTTCACCCTGGTTCTGACCCATTTGTCTGCCTTCTTTCCCAATTCTTGGGGAGAGGTCAGATCAGAGTCAACCAGGTACTGATGCAACAGCTGGTTTTGACAGTTATTAAGAATCTGCTCCCTCATTATCAGATTATACAATCCTGAGAAGTCACACACCTTACTGCCCATCAACCAGCCTTCCAGAGCCTTGGCAGAACAATCCACATAGTCTACCCAGTCTTGAGTCTGTGCTTTTTGGGTGTCTCTGAACTTCAACCTGTACTGTTCAGTGGTTAGGCCAAACCCATCAATAAGAGCACTCGTCAAGACCTTGTAATTGTCAGCATCCTCCTCTCTAACAGTGAGGAGCTTGTCTCTACCTTTGTCAGCAAAGGAGAGCCACAAGATTGCTGCCCACTGCTCCTGAGGGACCTTCTGTACCTTACAGGCCCTCTCTAAAGCAGTTATCCATTTGTGGATATCATCCCCACTCTGGTAGGGAGGGACAATCTTGCTCAGGTTCCTATGGTCATAGGACCTTTCCCTGTCTCTAGGGACATGGCTGCCACCATGGGACTCTAGTCCCAACTTTCTTCTCTCTTTAAGGAGATCTAGGGATTCTCTATCTAAAGCCAATTGCTTCTCCCTGATCTCCAGTTGAGTTTCCTCATACTGGACCAGTCTCTATCTTCTCTCATGAGAGGATTCCCTCCTGTGAGAAGAAACAGAGCTCCCTATGGAGGTGCCAGAGTGGTTAGACTCCTGAGAAGGAGACCTAGACTTTCTGAGCACACTCATAATCCTTCCTGGGGGGACAAAGGTGTGGTTCTCTAGATCCTCATCTTCATCTTCCCCAGAAGGGATTGGGTTCTCCAGGTCAGGGTCATTGTCACCCTCCTGGTCAGTTTCAGAGGGGGGCTGGGGGTAGTGGTACCCCTGGCCCCTTCCTCATCTGCTGGCCCACCCTCTGCTCCTACCCCTTCAGTCTCTGAAGACTTACTAAGATCATAAGCCACCAACAACTCCTGGAGGTGTTGGGTGGTGGGACTTTGGCCTGTCCTTAATTTCCTCACGTTACACAAAGCTCTCAGTTCCAAGAATGGGAGTGTGTCATACTTGGAGGGGGAAGCTCAATGGCTTCCTGCAGGGTATCTCTAGATCCTGCTTTTAAAGACATTACTAGTGTGGTGTGGTGTATGCACTACCTACTCTAGTGTGGCCTACTAAACTCTCTTGAGTTGTAGAAAGGGTTGTGCTATCCCTTAACACACAACTCTAAGTTCAGTAGAACTTACTGATATTCTAAGCTTAAATTATATGTACCTTAGGTACCTTTAGTGGTTTTCAGTTGATCAATTCAATTGAGATTATCTGGTAAAACAATAGCAAGCTGGAATCCCACACGCTGCACACCAATGTGAGAAGTTGGCCTGGCATATGCTGTCCACTAATTATAGTGGGCACCTTGCACCAGTCCAAATCGACTCTTATGGTAGGTAGGTTAAAGACAACCTTATTGAAAGCTATCCTAGTGGTAGCTGTGGAGAGCAGCCTTCAGGCTAAGTCTTGAAGGAATGTAAAGCAGCTTGTTTTACCAGTCTATAATCTCTTGAGTGACCAAATGAAAGAGCACCACACCAGGTATATATTCAAAATATATGTATTTATTACTAAACACACCCCTCTAGTCTCTTTTTGAGGCTAGAGTTCGAAGTACATAGGTTATAAGATCTTAAATCACAGTAATAGCACAAATACACGTTTGGGCCCTAGGGGCGTACTCAAACCATATACCAATAAAGTGGTATGCGAACCACGACTGAACTAGACACTAGGCCTAGAGCCTCTAGAAGTGCTTGGACCACAAGGAACCACCCAAGGTAGTGACACAGGGGACCCACGGGAGACGCGTGCAGTGTAAATACACAACCGCGATACGCCGTTAACTTCTATGGAGAAAGTCGGGATCGGGAAAATAGAGGAAAGGGACACTTTAAAGAGGACTAGGACAAAACCCTTTGAGATCTAGGACTTTGAAGAGTCTCTACCCACGGGAGCACCGGAGTACTCGTGTTACCTCACCCAGGGAAGCCGGGTGCATAGGTGCCTTTCGGGGTCGGGTTTCGTCGTCGGTTCTTATGGCGATCTGCTGCAAAGTGCTGCTGGCGACCAGGAGAAAAGTGTCCGGGTGGATCCAAGAGTGGATCGGAGTTCTGAAGAACCTGAAAGCAGAGGAGACAGAGTCTGGGTCACTAGCCAGTGACCAGGGAGGTGATGGACGGATGCCCACCGATGTCGAGTGCTTCAGGTGCGTTGACGGTCGTCTCGTTTCAGCAGCCACGAGGTCCAGGAGGCGTTGTCGGCGACCAGGAGCAGGATTCGGGCTGGTACACGATGTCTGTCGAGTGCTGCGGTGTCGGCGACCAGATTGGACCCAACAAGCCTTGGCAACGGCAAGTCTCGATGTAGCTGAAGATCGTCGATGGTGCAGACCAGCAAGGTCTGGGGAACTCACCCAGCAAGGGTAAGTGAGGGCAGGCCTGGAGCAACCAGACTGCCAAGTAAAGAAAAGATTGGCCTTCGGTAAGGGCTACTAGCCAACGGGCTAGCGACCGCGAAGGAGCCTCGTGACGCCGCACGTGGAGCTGGCTTACAGGACACTCGTGGAGTGGGGGCCAGTGATCTTCGGTGCAGGTGGTGCTGGAGGCTAGGGCTACTCGGAGCCCAAAGCACGACTTCTTGGGAGACCCAGAAGATGGTGCACTTGCAAATGTGCTCGGTGTCCAGGGGTCACGGTCTCACGTTACCCACGATAGCCACGGGCCTCAGCTTTGCTGGGGACTCAGGGTAGCCTCGGGAAGTCTGAGAATCCACCTCTGGTGATGCGATGACTTCGGCGTCCGACAGGAGCTTCAGTGATGCGAACCGGACAGATGCTTCTTTGGTGCCTGCCAAGCAGGGGAGTCACTCCTTGACCCCAAGGGAGATTCTTCAGTCCTCTAATCGTGAGTAGAGCGTCGAAGGTCCAGGATTCTGTGTCAGAGTTTCGTCCAGGTATAATCTAAAGTCCTAAGGACTGGGTTCCTACCTTTATTCCAAAAATAGGGGATGGACTACTCTGTGGCCCCACCTATGGGTGGGTCAGGGCAGAGGGGTGGCTACACCCCTTTCCCTTTGTCCAGTTCGCGCCAAAGCAGGGGCTGCAAGCCCCTGATCCGGTTTGAACTGGGGTATGCACAGGGACACCAAATGTGCCCCCAGTGCAGGACTTCAAAGCACCCGAAAGTGCTCCCGCCCAGCCCCAATACACTTTGTCCTGTCTGGGGAGGTGGTCACACCTCCCTGGGACAGGAAACCTATTGTCCAGGCCTCCCCTGCCGGAGTTTCGTCCAGCAGCAGGAGGCCAGACTCGTGTCTGTGGCAGTAGCATCCATTTTGTGATGCCAGGCTCTGGAAAGAAGTTACCGGACTCGTCAGAGTTAACATGCCTTTCCCTCTAGAAGGGTGGAATGCTACCCCCGCCGCCAGAATTGGCGGGGGGTAGTATTCCAAGATGTTTGACACCAAACACGACATGTTTCGGTGCAGCCATTCCATAGTTAGCATTTTACCGCGAGGATATAATGCGTTTAAGAGTATATGGTCAGGCTGCACTACAAACAGCATCAGAGATGGTCTCCGAACGCTGCAGAGGGGCCCTGCTCATGCAGGGGCACCCTCTCACATAGAAACCATGCACTCTGCCTGTAGGATTGATAAGGCCTGCCTTAGGAGTGACTTATAGGTTTATATGTGTGTATGCATTTAGTGATATAGGTAACCTATACCACAGCAAGGGGTGCATGCACCACCTTACCCAGGCTGCAGTAGCAGACCTGTGGTGTCAGTTTGGATGGCCTACCAGGGGTGGCATAATATATGCTGCAGCCCCTGGCAGGCCTCTGAGGTACCTATGCCCTTGGTACATAGTATACCATATACTAGGGACTTACAAGGGCACTCCAGATCCCAATCAGAGATGTGCCTAAGGCACATGGATACCCTTTTAAAGAGGAAACAGCTAGGCTGGGGTTCTGAATAGCAGGGCCCCAGCCAGACTAATGTCGAAAACCAGTGAAGTATCAGCAAAAAGTGGGGGTACCCCTGTGAAGCAGATCCTACTCTCCTACAGCATGTTCTGAGCCAATCCTGCGGTTTTCTAATGCAAAGATGGCCTTTGAACCTGATCAGAAGCATAAAAATGTAAAATAGATCCACAGACCTAAATTGTCCTCAGATATGCAGCAATCAATGATTGAGTTTCCCCATGTAATGGAGACACTTTTTCCGAATTCCCCACTAGCAATGAGGGTAGCGAAATGTAATATTAAGATAAGATTGAAATCAACAAAGTTGCGTGTTTAAGGAACAGTAGTGTCTCATTTCAGTGACAAACCATGTCGCATTTAAACCAATTCGCCGTTTTCAAGATAAGAGCTTTCACAAAAATACATTTAAATGCCAATGTCAGTTAAAAAAACAAAAACTAAAAAAACAAGCATTTGCAATGCAATAGGTCGCGCATTAGTGAAACTTTGAGCTATTGGCGTTGCAAATGCTAATGTTTGTTATTTTATTTTTTTGGTTGCAAAATATCCCAACAGTAGCATAACTACTAAAAGATATTCCACTAAGCAAGGAAAGGGTGCAGTGCCACAGGCTGTTACTAGGTGTCCCTGTGGAGTTGTAAAGGGACCTCTATTAGCCACATAAGATACTGCACCCTTAATGCAAATATAAAGAGAAATATTGCAGCTCAGCATACGTTTCTATTTATTTTTATTGGAAGTGAGATTTGTGTTAGCTTGCGATTTAAAAATGCACCATTGTTTTTTATTTAAATGGTGCCTTTTTAAAACGCAAGCTAACAAAAATCTCACTTCTAATAAAAACAAATGGAAACGTATGCTCAGCTGCAATATTTCTATTTATAATTGCATTAAGGTGCAGTACCTTATGTGGCTAATAGAGGTCCCTTTACAACTCCACAGGTGTACCTAGTAACAGCCTGTGGTAATGCACCATTTCCTTGCTTAGTGGAATTTCTTTTATTACTTATGCTACCGCTGGGATATTTTTTAACCCAAAAAAATAAATTGCATTTGCAATGCCAATATCTAAAAGTTTCACTAATGCGCAACCTATTGCATTGCAAATGCTTGTTTTTTTTTTGTGTCCTCAGAAAAAAAACATCCTACACCCTCTCCTCTTACAAGGGTACTCAGCAGGATTGTCATATAAATTCTCTCACTTTGAAGTCAGAGGCAGATGAGTAAACACCAAGCACCCTCGGAAGACAGCTTGCAATATGATCTCTGTCTTTGAATGCACAGCATATGTGACACGATAAGAACAAGATTTAAAGGCCTATTTACAGAACGCACATTTGTGAAAGAATACAGTAAACAAGGTTCGGGCAACGAGAGGGACGCATGCAAGCTGAACAGCCTAAAACGAATAAAGCCAGAGAATAGAAAGTCAGAAAATGTGAGTTACAAACCACAAAGCCAATGTTCGGCAAAGGATGGAAGCATCCCTAGGTCTGTGTTCTGCATGTCCCATGATGTCTTCAGCAAATAAGACAGCTGCGCTGATAGGCTTCGACCTAAAAGCAGATAGAACCTCAGATGCCCTGCCTTAAAACTACAACTAAACAATTCAACCTCACTTGAATTATCTTCAGTCAAAATATTCCTTTTATTATTTGTTAAAACCCCATGTGACATCACCCACAAGACAGCGTGAAGTCCTTCAAGATCAACCTCTGCTCAATAAGGTTTTGACAATGTAATTCAAGCTCTGTAGCTATTTTACCAGCGAAAGAACAACCCAGCCCCCAATTTCTATTGTGAATGGAGCCCGTTTGGTGAGAGTTGTAATTTGAAAAGTGCAGGGATCGATTCTGCGCACTAAGCCGACGCGTGTTTCCGCTGAGACGGCCATGATGGATCAGGCACACTCACGAGGGGTGCATGTTTGTATGTAGCGCTTAAAGGTCAATCTAGCGTGTAGTAATTGCTTTATTTGGAATGCAGGTTTTGTCCAGTAAGTAAAGGTGAGCAACGTCTTAGCTCATATGGGACAAACTACTTGTTAATGCGCAGGTCGATATCACATGCAGCATTTAGCACTGGAGAGTGAGGTGCGTCACAGAGTGGTGTGTGTGTATGCTGTGATAAGTACACTGGGTAATACAAACTTTGACAACCATTACTAATTATAAGATAGGGCAATAAGAACTTTGAAGCACATGGGCAACAAACTGTAGTGATCTAAAAATACCATGTTATTGTCATAAGGAGCTGTAAACAGCACATCATGTACTTTATGCTATGTTTTGTGTATAGTTGGGAAGGCATTCAAAGCGTTAACTGATTTTTGGGCAAACGCACGTCTATTTATTAATACGTGTATATGTTTCTTATTCTTCATTTTCAGCTTGTTTATTGCAATTTGGGTAAAAGATAGATAAAACAAACGCCCATGGTGGATTTTCGTCTGAAATGCATTGTGGACTGGGGATTTTTTGGGAGAATTAGGAATGAATTATATTTTGGCAGTTCTTATCAACAATTAAATAATCAATTTATCCTTGCGCTATCTCAATCTATCAATCAAACATGGTTTATATAGTGTGGCTACTCACCCGTGAGGGTCTCAAGGGTGGCTTGGAATCACATGGTGTTTTAAGAAATAATAAAAAATAACATTCTGACGTAAAATAATTCGGGTTGGGTTTAACTGTATAGCAGTATTTCTGCTTTTAAGGCAGTGCATCTGTGGGACTATCAGTTTTCTTAACATGTTTACACAACCTTTAATGCCATCCCAAATGGAATTTCTTTGGAAATAATGGTCTGTTCGCTGTGTGTTGAATACCTTGCACCACGTCACAATGCGTCCCTCTGATCTGCGGGGCAGGTATCTGCTGGCAGCACCGCATACGAGGACGGCATGGAACGGCTCGTGCAATGGGCCTCCGGCAGATACGAAGAGCAATAATTAGGCGAGAAGTGCCTCGTCTTACAAGCTCTGATGTTTTCTGTTATCGTTTTAAAAGCTTGGATTTCCAAACTATTAAACCTCTTTTAAATGGAAACATATTAATACTAGTTATTTCTGTTCAGTTGAGGTGTGTCAGAGATTTGACTAATCTAAGGACACACTGTGGGGCATATTCACAAGCCCCTATCGCCATGGGAACGTCACTTTTTTCGACGTTCCTGTGGCGATAGGGGCTTCACCTTATTTACAAGGCAGCGTTAAGCCACTCAACGTGGCTTACCGCTGCCTTGTGAATAAGGCACCTTTCACGCTATACTTAGCATAAAAGGGGTGGGCAATGGGTGTTGTGGTGGGCGTTCCACCGCAGCACCCATTGCTTCTGACGCTACCTCCTATTCACAAGAGCAGCGTACATAGGAGGCAGCGCCAGGATTAAGACCCGGGAAAACCTGGTCTTAACCTGGCGAAGTGAGGAGAAATGTTTAATTTCTCCTCGTTTTTGCTGTTTTCATGTGTGCTGCGTTGTGCAGCACACATGAAAACAGCAAAAGGCCAATGATTGTGTATGTACAGGAAGGTCCCCCTTCCTGCACATAAACAATCATTTTTGCCGTTTTGTAACTTCTGTGTGTGCTGCATTAAGCAGCACACATAGATGTCACAAAACGGCATTTCAAGATTGTTTATGTGCAGGAAGGGGGACCTTCCTGTACATACACAATCTTCCCCTGCACGCAGACACCCTTGCACCAAAGCTGCTACACTTAGCTCCAGCGCAGGGGGATACGCAAGGCTGCACCATGGTGCAAGGGTGCCTGCGTTGGCGCTAAGCTGCTACACTTAGCTCCAGCGCAGGGGGATACGCAAGGCTGCACCATATCCTTGTGAATATGGTGCAGCCTTGCGTTTCTGAAGTGGCGAAGTGAGGCGCTAAGCCATGACGGCTAACGCCTCACTTCGGCACTTCCTTGTGAATATGTCCCTTTGTGTCAGTAAAGAGCTGGGACTTTACGCTCTTCACTTGAAACAAATGCTACAAGCACCATAACAATCCTTCACCATTTAAAACAACAACGCACACATCCTATCTGGGGGCCCCTTTTGGGCATTTCCAGCTCACCTCCATGACCGTTTCAGTCGTAATCGTGCGGTGCGCCAAGTGTCTCGAAGGGCTAAACTTGATAGGCTGAAAAAATGGACCGCCTACACTGATTTGTAAAGTAAATGGCACTTTTCGGTCCATTTCATTTATTGTTTCATTGCACACAAGGTATTCCGTACTTTGAAGTGAATGCTGGGCTTCGAGGCTATACCAGAAAATTATAACTTCTCATGCATAGACCTGTAGGATAACCCTGGGCAACGCACTACGCTACGCTCGCGTAGTTTGCGAAGTTTGCGCTACTTCGCACAACGCGAATTGCACGTAGCACAGTGCAAACACGCGTAGCGTAGTGCAGCGGTCATTTTTTGCTTGCTTGCGGTCCTCAACGTCAAGTTGGCGACCGCGAGCAAGCAAAATGACATCCCGGCGAGACTTTTTCCTCGTTCGCGATCAGCAACATCAAGTTGCCGATCGCGAGCGTGGAAAATAAACCTCCCGGCGAGATTCTCAACGCGGGAGGTCAGGTTTCTCATTGCGAGTGGTCGCGTATGCTCGCGACCGCTCGCGATGAGAAACTACCAGTCCGCGTTGAGAAGCTGCCGCTCGAGTAAAAATCTACTCGAGCGGCAGTAAAAGACAGCTCGCACTGTGCAAGATGCCGTTTTCAATGATTGCACAGTGCGGACAAGCATCCGGCACTGTGCAATCATTGCGAACAGCGCCCCACGCAGTTCGCGTAGTGCTACGCGTAGCTCGCGTAGTGCGAACTGCACTTTGCGTAGCTTCGCGTAGGGCTACTTCGCGAACTACGCCCAGGCTTACTGTAGGATACAGCAGAAGTGCAAGCTTCCCCTACCACCCATTCCCATGTGTCCCCCACCTCGTCCATGTGCATTGGTGCCTGTCACCATGGGGGAAAGGGAGCGTTCAGCTGGAGTTCCCATTCGATCTGTGGCAGCTCTGCTGATGCTTCTAGGAGGTGGGCTGATTAGTGGCGGATGTAATGGGGATTTACACTGATATGGGCCTTGGTCCAAAGGAGTGTTGACTGAGTGCCAGCTCGTTTCACATTCAGCGCCCAGTAGACTATATATGTTAATGGGCTTATCTCATCATCAAGATTTGATGCATTTAAATCAGCAAATGATAATGTTTCACCTTCTTCCAAGTTTAGTCTGACCCCCGCACAGATTTGTACTAAGGTTTCCAACGATGTTTAAATAAATGGACTCTCCGTGGCTAATAGCCAAGCTCACATTTGCAGGTAAGGCTGTTTTGTGGGCAACAAAATAAATAAAAAAAGATGTTACATTTATCATCGGAATTGTGTGATTGTTGTCAGTCACATAAAAAGTTCACTTTACACAGTACAGAACTCTAATTTTAACAGATAAAATGATAGACAGACTTGTATGGCTGGACAGGATTTCACGGGTCTCGAGGTCTGACAGTATGGAAAAAGAGCCAGGCTTTAACATTACATTTGCAATAATTCTCACCTGACATTCGTCCACGCCTCACATATGCAAATCGGTGTTGCCGGCAGAACTAATGGCTGTCCAGTCCAATCTTGTGCCCATTCTTCCTGTACAAACAGTGCAACCCTTCCTTTTCCTCCTGCTTTACTGTACTGTAGCTTATCCACAAAATAAACGTGAAACCAGTGCTTTCCTGTTAGGCTCACTCTACGGCTCAACTCCCATAAATATTTAAGAAGGCCAATAATTCTTCCACAGGGAAGGCATTAGACAAACTTGCCTTTTCTTAATGCATTTGCAGGCATTTCCTAAAGTGCATTATTTTCCCATCGGTGCAAGGAATACAAGCCTTTGTGGCACTCGGGCTTTAGCTGTGAACATTGCAATCTAAAGTGGGGGGGCCGCGATTGCTTAAAAAGTAAAGAAATAGAAAAACATCCTTTTTCTATTTTTTTTACTTTTTAAGGCAATAGCGGCACCCGCTCTTTAGCTTAAGATGTTTACAGCTAAAGACCAAGTGCCAATTAATTGCTGGCATTCCAAGCCAGCCTGGGAGCTGCCTTAGGGAAGAATACAAAAGAATGCCAGCCACATGGAAGGAACTGGGAGGGTGAATGCTGCAATAAAATGTAAGCAGCTATGTCTGAGCACCCACAGTGCAACACGAGGTTGAAAACATAATAAAATAGTCCCCTACGAGCGGATCAACAGAACAAAGTGTAATGTTATTGTACTAGGTCCCTGCTCCTTGGAGGAAAAAGGAGGGACAAAGAGGCAGGACTGGCCACTAGTAAGCAAGGACTTTTAAAGGACATTGAAACAAGCAAATGGGAAGCAAGGAATGGCATTTGGCCCACAGAGATATATGTATACTAAAGTATACAAGAGGTCGTACGCTTACGCTCAACCTAAAAACATGAGAAGCATAGTCAAAACTGGAATGGATCCAGTCTGAACACATACGTGGCTAAAAACACAGCAGATCATTAACGTATGGGCTGCACGTAAAATAAATTACTGGTATAAATTAAATGCCTATTTCAGTACTATACAGCATGAACTATAAATATTATCTGGGATTTTCTGGCTTCTTTACACTACTCGCGGCAAGCATGACTGAATTATGCACAAAGCAACAGGATTGGTAATGCTAAAGCCTGCATGGGAGCCGACGCTTTTACTTTCAACACAAAGCTGCTTTAAGAACCAGCAGTGATTCTGAAGGTAAAGTGTTTACAAAGAAATTGGGGCCTTTTCTCTCGGTGCCCCTAATCACTAACCCCTTTCCCTAATCGCGCAAACTTCAGCTTCCATGCCTAACAGGCACACAAAAAATAAATTCATTAATAAATAAATAAAAAACCCTCAAATACTCACAGAACTCCATTTCAATAAACAACAAGAGTTAGAGCTACTGACACTATAAATGGCAATGCCTTTTTCCAATAACGTCAGCTGGCTCCAGGGTGGGACAGATAGGCATGGCGTTGGGGCCGCAATAAACTGAGAGGCAGATTTACAAGCCCCTTGTGCCTATTTTGCGTCACTTTTCCCATGTTAAAAATGACTCAAAAGTGGCGCAAGGGCCTTGTAAATAAGCCCCTGAATTCGGGCGATCTTCTAAGGGGAAGTTAACAGGACTGGAGACAATCACAGCTCACACACGGATGCCCGACATGCCACTCCACCATTTCTTATAGGCCAGGTCTCAAGAGATTCCCTGAAAAAAGGCTTGTTCAATGCACGTTTATTCTGGCCGAAAATTGAGACAGGAAGATTAGGATGCAGAGCCCACACAATCTGGAGCACGGCACTGAATCAATTAAAGCAAGGGACCCACTGTTGTGTGTATAAACGGATGCCTCAGCAGCATGAAAGTTGCAACAACAAAAAACACTAGATAATGTCTTTGGCAACTAATCAAGCTAGTCTCTTTCTGAAAGAAGGAGGGGGTACATACATGTTTGCACTCTATCAAACTTTTAAAACGTATGTGAGATAAAACTTTGCCAGACCTAAACATGTAGAGGCCGATCTCGTGATGGTGAGGTCGAAAAGAAAAGGAATGGAATTAATTTGTAAAATCACTGAGTCTTTGGATGAAAGGATATAATTCAAAATAAATACACTTAGACGCTACATGAAAGCCTCTTCCTGAAACCGCTACGTTTAAATCAGTCACAATATCTTTCCTCTTCTGATTGCTTGCTTTCCTCCCTAGCACACTAAGGAGTATTTGGTAACATCGTCAACATACCAGATTGTCTGGTCGCTCAGTAAACACTCTTGCCTAGCTTTCAATTTAATAAGGAGCGTGCAGCCACTTTAATGTTAACACCAGGTTTTAAAAAATACAAGGCAATTGCTGGGTTTCCAGGGCTTTAGTAGCAATGCTGAATGCACAACCCTGAAGGTATAACTTAATTTAGTGTCGCCCAGAGTTGGGGGCAAACCTTCCCTCGTTAAGAGCCCCCCTCGCAGGCTGATTTGTCCAAAAGATGAGTTGACTTTTTAGGTCGAGCCTAGCGCAGCGCGCATGCGATGCCCTAGGAGATGACCTTTTGGAATCGGTCTGCACTTTTCGAACACTTTTGTGTGTGGCGGCATCCACCTTGCGGGAGCGAGCAGCAGTGCGCAGGGGCCATCTGTTTCTAATTAGCGCTTGTTTACATTTGCCTGTCTCACGGTCGCTTTCACTTTCTTGCCTGTCTCGCGGTCGCTTTCACTTTCCTGTTCCCTCCACTCTTTTTTTATACACGCAACACTTTAGACAAACAAAACAACATATGCTAGTTAAGAGTGCCTTAAATGGCCTTGTACCGGCATTTTTTTTATTTTGCGAGGGAGAGTACCTGCATTTCTCAAGAAAAATGTAATAGTTTTAATTGGAGAGTACCGGCACTTCTCAAAACAATCAGGTACTCTGGTACAGCAGTTCTATTCTGTAAACCGCTCCCACGTGCACACAGTGCACTGGTGTGTGTTTCTACAATCATTTGTGCAGACAACACATGCAAAGCCAAGTGCATTTCAAGTATATTTTGATTGTAGCAATGGACGAATGCTTTACTTACATTTATTCCAGTGGAAAGAACACGAAAGCACTGATTCGACAACAGTGTAACAGTTTCATATATGACAATGAGTCTGTTTGTGCCAAAGCAAACTTGCGAGTTGGGAGTCCAAACCCCTTTCTTAATTAAATCTCCCTAATCCTTATGTAAACTAAACACAAGACAGGGTTTTTTACGTTTCTAGTGCTACGTGTACCTTTAACACCAACCCAGTTTCCTTGCATGGAACCCACGCTATACAAACACAACACGGGCACTCCATCTCGGATAACTTACAAATCCATTTGAAACCAGTTTGAGCTGGTATCTGACCTAGTTCCGGGAACCGGCGTTCTGGAACCGGGAGGAGGACGGGGGAGGGAGGGTTGCGCTCAGTCCGTGGTTGCCCGGCACAAAAGGGGCCACGTATACCTGCCCTTGCTCCTGCCATCCCACAGACAGGGTTGGTGTATACTCGGAGGTTGTGAAGTTTATTGGCCAACCTGCACTGTCTAAACCGAGGGGCCTCTGTTTTCATAATCCCGGCTTTCCTACTCAGCAGTGTGATCATGGGCGGATAGTTCTATCTACCGCAGTATTTGTTTCCTTTTAGCAGAAAATGGGGACCACTTTCAGATTGGTGTTCTATGCTGTCCCTGGACGTTCGCTTTGTCCTTCTTTCAAAAAGCGACCCTCCCACATGTCAAATAAGCTATGAAAAGCGCCTCTCCCTGATCTTACAGTATTGGAGTTTTCTGAAGTGGCAGGACTCTGCGTTTAGTTTTAAGTTGATACATGGCCTGTCTGTGTTTGTAAATAAACTGACGGACTTTAAGTGGGATGAAAAAACTGGGGCGTCTAGAGTCAGAGAGCATGTGCTGCTCTGCGAGGTGAGGTTTGAACACGCCAACTTAGCTAACAAACATTGGCACAACCAATAGCTCTAGCTAAACACTTATAAAGCCCCAAAGGCGAGACCTATTGGCTATGCTAATGCTTGTTTCCAGAAGGGATCTGTTCCCTACTGCAGCCGGGGTATGTTATCGAGTGCACTCTGGGCACAAAAGGCAGGTGATGACAGTAACATTCCTGCTCGGATCTTCAGGAACAAGTAATTCCAGATGGTGGGGGTGGGGCGCTGAAGGAGGGCAAGATTTCTGGGTTAAATCAAGAAACACGACATCAGACCTGACACATTCCACGGCACCTCAAAACAGCGTTTGGCTGTGAGTGGGCATTTTCTTGTTGAGGAAGAAACGCTCGGATTTCCTTGTGCTTTTAAAACTCTTCACATATCTGTTCTGATTAAATAAAAGGCCTTGTTTTCAATCGCGCTCAAACTCTAAAGGCAGGGGGAGTGCTGCCTTCCCATGCCTATTTACTGAAAGTCTGAGCTCACAGCACTGAAAAGATAACAAAATGCAAGCAGCTATGGCTTTGAGCAGGAAACCAAGGAAAAAAGTAGTCCCCCAAAGAACATATATACAATCAAAGTGTAATGATACAGTACTTAGTCCCTGCTGCCTGGGAGGAATGAAAGAGAATAAGGAGGGACTAAGAGGCAGGACTAACCACTAGCAAGCAAGGATTTTTAAAGGACACTAAAACAAACAAATGGAAAGAAGGAGGATGCTTTAAGCTCACAAGAGAAGTTACAACAGGTCTCGAATGCTCGACCTAAAAGGGGGCTCAATTCATAAGAGATCATATATATAGCCCTAACAATAACCTCAGATATCTCATTATAATTAATAAAACTGCTGACTCAAAAATGCAAATGCCCAGGATAGAGAAGCTGTAACATATACATATTTAAACAATTCATGCATTTAATACACAACGCTGATATCTAATATCCCTGCAGCTCAAAGCAGCAGACTAACCAGCACCCCACATGAATGTCTACCTCTTATTGAGCCCTCAAATGCTCCATCCATTTAGGAACTGAGGACCAGATCCTCACCCCGTCTCTTCTTGAATCCCTCAAGCCTATATGAACTCCTTTCTATATCATATATGGCCATAAATATGGCTTTTCACTTTGCAAATCTTTGTGGCTGTGATTTCAGCCGGTCTGACACAATGCAGAGGCGTGCTACAGCCACGGCGACAAATATCAAATACGATTCTTACGGTAATATCACATTGTCCTCTGTGTCATCCACCAACCCTAATACCATCATTGGAGAAGTGACACAGGTCTGCCCTTTGGTGACATGACTTGGGTGTCCCCCTGTCCCTTGCAGCAGAAATACCAATTTAGGGCATGAAACACACGTGTATAATTTCCACCTGATCTGAGCCGCAGCGGTGCACTTGCATCAGAGCCACCTCCCCACTTAGAAATTTTGGCCGGAGAATAATATAAGTTATAAAATTGTCTTAAAATACGGGCTCCTAAATGTTTTTGTTGTTTTAAGTAATTTTTTACTTGTTAGCTCCCGATTGTAGAGTGCAGAGTCAACATGAGATCTGTAAATTATGCATGTACGGCACGGCAATGACGGGAAGTCTGCGCCTAGGTAAGCCTCATAGTCATGAGGAGAACTTGTGGGGAAGCTGTATATTGTCTTTAGCTAACTGGTGATCTCGGCATGTGTACTGAGCTCGGTCAAGCTACAAATGAGTTTTTTTAAAAACCAATAAAAAGATTTTGACAAAAAAAAATTACGGCTCCTCAGACTTATAGTTAATAGGACCTTGTCACAAAGTTCCAGTGACACCTGGAAGCATGCCCCCTCCATTTCTAACCTAAGACCTCACTTAGGGCCCGATTCACAAAGGTAAACTGAGACGAAAGTCAAACTTTACTAATGCCCTTTGTGAATACCGAAAGTCGTAAAGGTGAACTTTCGTCTCGTCGGGCCCTTAGAATTCTGAACCTCTAAATCATCTTTTTGAGATTGCACCAATAGTTCATAAATGGGGTTTATTCTATACCTTTGTCCAACAGCCTCAAATAAAGGGATCTTCGTAATTGATTGTGAGTCCTTTTTCTTTTTAAAAAGAAATTATCAATTGCCTGCTACAGACAATTTTTAAGTGACTTCCACAGAACAGTGTCCAGTGCATACTACAGAGCATTGTATAGCGCCCTACAAAACGCTGTCTGGAGCCTACAGAACTTTGTCCAGTGCCTGCTACAGAGCATTGTATAGCGCCCTACAAAACGCTGTCTAGAGCCTACAGAACATTGTCCAGTGCCTGCTACAGAGCATTGTATAGCGCCCTACAAAACGCTGTCTGGAGCCTACAGAACATTGTCCAGTGCCTGCTACAGAGCATTGTATAGCGCCCTACAAAACGCTGTCTGGAGCCTACAGAACATTGTCCAGTGCCTACTACAGAGCATTGTATAGCGCCCTACAAAACGCTGTCTGGAGCCTACAGAACATTGTCCAGTGCCTACTACAGAGCATTGTATAGCGCCCTACAAAACGCTGTCTGGAGCCTACAGAACATTGTCCAGTGCCTACTACAGAGCATTGTATAGCGCCCTACAAAACGCTGTCTGGAGCCTACAGAACATTGTCCAGTGCCTGCTACAGAGCATTGTATAGCGCCCTACAAAACGCTGTCTGGAGCCTACAGAACATTGTCCAGTGCCTGCTACAGAGCATTGTATAGCGCCCTACAAAACGCTGTCTGGAGCCTACAGAACATTGTCCAGTGCCTGCTACAGAGCATTGTATAGCGCCCTACAAAACGCTGTCTGGAGCCTACAGAACATTGTCCAGTGCCTACTACAGAGCATTGTATAGCGCCCTACAAAACGCTGTCTGGAGCCTACAGAACATTGTCCAGTGCCTGCTACAGAGCATTGTACAGCGCCCTACAAAACGCTGTCTGGAGCCTACAGAACATTGTCCAGTGCCTTCTACAGAGCATTGGACAGCGCCCCACAAAACGCTGTCTGGAGCCTACAGAACATTGTCCAGTGCCTGCTGCAGAGCATTGGACAGCGCCCCACAAAACGCTGTCTGGAGCCTACAGAACATTGTCCAGTGCCTGCTACAGAGCATTGTATAGCGCCCTACAAAACGCTCTCTAGTGCCTACAGAACATTGCCCAGTGCCTACTACAGAGCATTGTATAGCGCCCTACAAAACGCTGTCTGGAGCCTACAGAACATTGTCCAGTGCCTACTACAGAGCATTGTATAGCACCCTACAAAACGCTGTCTGGAGCCTACAGAACATTGTCCAGTGCCTACTGCAGAGCATTGTGTAGCGCCCTACAAAACGCTGTCTGGAGCCTACAGAACATTGTCCAGTGCTTACTACAGAGCATTGTATAGCGCCCTACAAAACGCTGTCTGGAGCCTACAGAACATTGTCCAGTGCCTGCTACAGAGCATTGTATGGAGCCCTACAAAACGCTCTCTGGAGACTACAGAACATTGTACAGTGCCTGCTACAGAGCATTGTATAGCCCCCTACAAAACGCTGTCTGGAGCCTAGAGAACATTGTCCAGTGCCTGCTACAGAGCATTGTATAGCGCCCTACAAAACGCTTTCGGGAGCCTACAGAACATTGTCCAGTGCCTGCTACAGAGCATTGTATAGCGCCCTACAAAACGCTGTCTAGAGCCTACAGAACATTGTCCAGTGCCTACAACAGAGCATTGTACAGCACCCTACAAAACGCTGTCTATTGCCTACAGAACATTGTCCAGTGCCTGCTACAGAGCATTGTACAGCGCCCTACAAAACGCTGTCTGGAGCCTACAGAACATAGTCCAGTGCCTGCTACAGAGCATTGTACAGCGTCCTACAAAACGCTGTCTATTGCCTACAGAACATTGTCCAGTGCCTGTTACAGAGCATTGTACAGCGCCCTACAAAACGCTGTTTGGAGCCTACAGAACATTGTCCAGTGCCTGTTACAGAGCATTGTATAGCACCCTACAAAACGCTGTCTGGAGCCTACAGAACATTGTCCAGTGCCTGCTACAGAGCATTGTATAGCGCCCTACAAAACGCTGTCTGGAGCCTACAGAACATTGTCCAGTGCCTGCTACAGAGCATTGTATAGCGCCCTACAAAACGCTGTCTGGAGCCTACAGAACATTGTCCAGTGCCTGCTACAGAGCATTGTACAGCGCCCTACAAAACGCTGTCTGGAGCCTACAGAACATTGTCCAGTGCCTGCTACAGAGCATTGGACAGCGCCCTACAAAACGCTGTCTGGAGCCTACAGAACATTGTCCAGTGCCTGCTACAGAGCATTGTACAGCGCCCTACAAAACGCTGTCTGGAGCCTACAGAACATTGTCCAGTGCCTTCTACAGAGCATTGGACAGCGCCCCACAAAACGCTGTCTGGAGTCTACAGAACATTGTCCAGTGCCTGCTGCAGAGCATTGGACAGCGCCCCACAAAACGCTGTCTGGAGCCTACAGAACATTGTCCAGTGCCTGCTACAGAGCATTGGACAGCGCCCCACAAAACGCTGTCTGGAGCCTACAGAACATTGTCCAGTGCCTGCTACAGAGCATTGGACAGCGCCCTACAAAACGCTGTCTGGAGCCTACAGAACATTGTCCAGTGCCTGCTACAGAGCATTGTATAGCGCCCTACAAAACGCTGTCTGGAGCCTACAGAACATTGTCCAGTGCCTGCTACAGAGCATTGTATAGCGCCCTACAAAACGCTGTCTGGAGCCTACAGAACATTGTCCAGTGCCTGCTACAGAGCATTGTATAGCGCCCTACAAGACGCTGTCTGGTGCCTACAGAACATTGTCCAGTGCCTGCTACAGAGCATTGTATAGCGCCCTACAAAACGCTGTCTGGTGCCTACAGAACATTGTCCAGTGCCTACTACAGAGCATTGTATAGCGCCCTACAAAACGCTGTCTGGTGCCTACAGAACATTGTCCAGTGCCTACTACAGAGCATTGTATAGCGCCCTACAAAACGCTGTCTGGAGCCTACAGAACATTGTCCAGTGCCTACTACAGAGCATTGTATAGCGCCCTACAAAACGCTGTCTGGAGCCTACAGAACATTGTCCAGTGCCTACTACAGAGCATTGTATAGCGCCCTACAAAACGCTGTCTGGAGCCTACAGAACATTGTCCAGTGCCTGCTACAGAGCATTGGACAGCGCCCTACAAAGCGCTGTCTGGTGCCTACAGAACATTGTCCAGTGCCTGCTACAGAGCATTGGACAGCGCCCTACAAAACGCTGTCTGGAGCCTACAGAACATTGTCCAGTGCCTGCTACAGAGCATTGTATAGCGCCCTACAACACCCTGTCTGGTGCGTACAGAACATTGTCCAGTGCCTGCTACAGAGCATTGTATAGCGCCCTACAACACGCTTTCTGGTGCCTAAAGAACATTGTCCAGTGCCTGCTACATAGCATTGTATAGCGCCCTAGAAGACGCTGTCTGTAGCCTACAGAACATTGTCCAGTGCCTACTACAGAGCATTGTATAGCGCCCTACAAAACACTGTCTGGAGCCTACAGAACATTGTCCAGTGCCTACTACAGAGCATTGTATAGCGCCCTACAAAACGCTGTCTGGAGCCTACAGAACATTGTATAGCGCCCTACAAAACGCTGTCTGGAGCCTACAGAGCATTGTATAGAGCCCTACAAAATGCTGTCTGGTGCCTACAGAACATTGTCCAGTGCCTACTACAGAGCATTGTATAGCGCCCTACAAAACGCTGTCTGGAGCCTACAGAACATTGTCCAGTGCCTGCTACAGAGCATTGTATAGCGCCCTACAAAACGCTGTCTGGAGCCTACAGAACATTGTCCAGTGCCTGCTACAGAGCATTGTATAGCGCCCTACAAAACGCTGTCTGGAGCCTACAGAACATTGTCCAGTGCCTACTACAGAGCATTGTATAGCGCCCTACAAAACGCTGTCTGGAGCCTACAGAACATTGTCCAGTGCCTACTACAGAGCATTGTATAGCGCCCTACAAAACGCTGTCTGGAGCCTACAGAACATTGTCCAGTGCCTGCTACAGAGCATTGTATAGCGCCCTACAAAACGCTGTCTGGAGCCTACAGAACATACTCCAGTGCCTACTACAGAGCATTGTATAGCGCCCTACAAAACGCTGTCTGGAGCCTACAGAACATTGTCCAGTGCCTGCTACAGAGCAGTGTATAGCGCCCTACAAAACTCTGTCTGGACACTACAGAACATTGTCCAGTGCCTGCTGCAGAGCATTGTATAGCGCCCTACAAAACGCTGTCTGGAGCCTACAGAACATTGTCCAGTGCCTGCTACAGAGCATTGTATAGCGCCCTACAAAACGCTGTCTGGAGCCTACAGAACATTGTCCAGTGCCTGCTACAGAGCATTGTATAGCGCCCTACAAAACGCTGTCTGGAGCCTACAGAACATTGTCCAGTGCCTACTACAGAGCATTGTATAGCGCCCTACAAAACGCTGTCTGGAGCCTACAGAACATTGTCCAGTGCCTGCTACAGAGCATTGTACAGCGCCCTACAAAATGCTGTCTGGAGCCTACAGAACATTGTCCAGTGCCTGCTACAGAGCATTGTACAGCGCCCTACAAAACGCTGTCTGGAGCCTACAGAACATTGTCCAGTGCCTGCTACAGAGCATTTAACAGCGCCCTACAAAACGCTGTCTGGAGCCTACAGAACATTGTCCAGTGCCTGCTACAGAGCATTGTATAGCGCCCTACAAAACGCTGTCTGGAGCATACAGAACATTGTCCAGTGCCTGCTACAGAGCATTGTATAGCGCCCTACAAAACGCTGTCTGGAGCCTACAGAACATTGTCCAGTGCCTGCTACAGAGCATTGGACAGCGCCCTACAAAACGCTGTCTGGAGCCTACAGAACATTGTCCAGTGCCTGCTACAGAGCATTGGACAGCGCCCTACAAAACGCTGTCTGGAGCCTACAGAACATTGTCCAGTGCCTGCTACAGAGCATTGGACAGCGCCCTACAAAACGCTGTCTGGAGCCTACAGAACATTGTCCAGTGCCTGCTACAGAGCATTGGACAGCGCCCTACAAAACGCTGTCTGGTGCCTACAGAACATTGTCCAGTGCCTGCTACAGAGCATTGGACAGCGCCCTACAAAACGCTGTCTGGTGCCTACAGAACATTGTCCAGTGCCTGCTACAGAGCATTGGACAGCGCCCTACAAAACGCTGTCTGGTGCCTACAGAACATTGTCCAGTGCCTGCTACAGAGCATTGTATAGCGCCCTACAAAACGCTGTCTGGTGCCTACAGAACATTGTCCAGTGCCTGCTACAGAGCATTGTATAGCGCCCTACAAGACGCTGTCTGGTGCCTACAGAACATTGTCCAGTGCCTGCTACAGAGCATTGTATAGCGCCCTAGAAAACGCTGTCTGGTGCCTACAGAACATTGTCCAGTGCCTGCTACAGAGCATTGTATAGCGCCCTACAAAGACGCTGTCTGGAGCCTACAGAACAGTGTCCAGTGCCTACTACAGAGCATTGTATAGCGCCCTACAAAACGCTGTCTGGAGCCTACAGAATATTGTCCAGTGCCTACTACAGAGCATTGTATAGCGCCCTACAAAACACTGTCTGGAGCCTACAGAACATTGTATAGCGCCCTACAAACGCTGTCTGGAGTCTACAGAACATTGTATAGTGCCCTACAAAACGCTGTCTGGTGCCTGCAGAACATTGTCCAGTGCCTACTACAGAGCATTGTATAGCGCCCTACAAAACGCTGTCTGGAGCCTACAGAACATTGGCCAGTGCCTACTACAGAGCATTGTATAGCGCCCTAGAAGACGCTGTCTGTAGCCTACAGAACATTGTCCAGTGCCTGCTACAGAGCATTGTATAGCGCCCTACAACACCCTGTCTGGTGCGTACAGAACATTGTCCAGTGCCTGCTACAGAGCATTGTACAGCGCCCTACAAAACGCTGTCTATTCCCTACAGAACATTGACCAGTGCCTGTTACAGAGCATTGTACAGCGCCCTACAAAACGCTGTCTGGAGCCTACAGAACATTGTCCAGTGCCTACTACAGAGCATTGTATAGCACCCTACAAAACGCTGTCTGGAGACTACAGAACATTGTCCAGTGCCTCCTACAGAGCATTGTATAGCGCCCTTCAAAACGCTGTCTGGAGCCTACAGAACATTGTATAGCGCCCTACAAAACGCTGTCTGGAGCCTACAGAACATTGTATAGAGCCCTACAAAACGCTGTCTGGTGCCTACAGAACATTGTCCAGTGCCTACTACAGAGCATTTTATAGCGCCCTACAAAACGCTGTCTGGAGCCTACAGAACATTGTCCAGTGCCTGCTACAGAGCATTGTATAGCGCCCTACAAAACGCTGTCTGGAGCCTACAGAACATTGTCCAGTGCCTCCTGCAGAGCATTGTATAGCGCCCTACAAAACGCTGTCTGGAGCCTACAGAACATTGTCCAGTGCCTACTGCAGAGCATTGTATAGCGCCCTACAAAACGCTGTCTGGAGCCTACAGAACATTGTCCAGTGCCTGCTGCAGAGCATTGTATAGCGCCCTACAAAACGCTGTCTGGAGCCTACAGAACATTGTCCAGTGCCTGCTGCAGAGCATTGTATAGCGCCCTACAAAACGCTGTCTGGAGCCTACAGAACATTGTCCAGTGCCTGCTACAGAGCATTGTATAGAGCCCTACAAAACGCTGTCTGGAGCCTACAGAACATTGTCCAGTGCCTGCTACAGAGCATTGTACAGCGCCCTACAAAACGCTGTCTGGAGCCTACAGAACATTGTCCAGTGCCTGCTACAGAGCATTGTACAGCGCCCTACAAAACGCTGTCTGGAGCCTACAGAACATTGTCCAGTGCCTTCTACAGAGCATTGGACAGCGCACTACAAAAAGCTGTCTGGTGCCTACAGAACATTGTCCAGTGCCTGCTACAGAGCATTGGACAGCGCCCTACAAAACGCTGTCTGGTGCCTACAGAACATTGTCCAGTGCCTGCTACAGAGCATTGGCCAGCGCCCTACAAGACGCTGTCTGGAGCCTACAGAACATTGTCCAGTGCCTGCTACAGAGCATTGTATAGCGCCCTACAAGACGCTGTCTGGAGCATACAGAACATTGTACAGTGCCTGCTACAGAGCATTGTATAGCGCCCTACAAAAAGCTGTCTGGAGCCTACAGAACATTGTCCAGTGCCTGCTACAGAGCATTGGACAGCGCCCTACAAAACGCTGTCTGGAGCCTACAGAACATTGTCCAGTGCCTGCTACAGAGCATTGGACAGCGCCCTACAAAACGCTGTCTGGAGCCTACAGAACATTGTCCAGTGCCTGCTACAGAGCATTGGACAGCGCCCTACAAAACGCTGTATGGAGCCTACAGAACATTGTCCAGTGCCTGCTACAGAGCATTGGACAGCGCCCTACAAAACGCTGTCTGGTGCCTACAGAACATTGTCCAGTGCCTGCTACAGAGCATTGGACAGCGCCCTACAAAACGCTGTCTGGTGCCTACAGAACATTGTCCAGTGCCTGCTACAGAGCATTGGACAGCGCCCTACAAAACGCTGTCTGGTGCCTACAGAACATTGTCCAGTGCCTGCTTCAGAGCATTGTATAGCGCCCTACAAGACGCTGTCTGGTGCCTACAGAACATTGTCCAGTGCCTGCTACAGAGCATTGTATAGCGCCCTACAAGACGCTGTCTGGTGCCTACAGAACATTGTCCAGTGCCTGCTACAGTGCATTGTATAGCGCCCTAGAAAACGCTGTCTGGTGCCTAAAGAACATTGTCCAGTGCCTGCTACAGAGCATTGTATAGCGCCCTAAAAGACGCTGTCTGGAGCCTACAGAACAGTGTCCAGTGCCTACTACAGAGCATTGTATAGCGCCCTACAAAACGCTGTCTGGAGCCTAGAATATTGTCCAGTGCCTACTACAGAGCATTGTATAGCGCCCTACAAAACACTGTCTGGAGCCTACAGAACATTGTATAGCGCCCTACAAAACGCTGTCTGGAGTCTACAGAACATTGTATAGTGCCCTACAAAACGCTGTCTGGTGCCTGCAGAACATTGTCCATTGCCTACTACAGAGCATTGTATAGCGCCCTACAAAACGCTGTCTGGAGCCTACAGAACATTGGGCAGTGCCTACTACAGAGCATTATATAGCGCCCTACAAAACGCTGTCTGGAGCCTACATAACATTGTCCAGTGCCTACTGCAGAGCATTGTATAGCGCCCTACAAAACGCTGTCTGGAGCGTACAGAACATTGTCCACTGCCTACTGCAGAGCATTGTATAGCGCCCTACAAAATGCTGTCTGGAGCCTACAGAACATTGTCCAGTGCCTGCTGCAAAGCATTGTATAGCGCCCTACAAAACACTGTCTGGAGCCTACAGAACATTGTCCGGTGCCTGCTGCAGAGCATTGTATAGCGCCCTACAAAACGCTGTCTGGAGCCTACAGAACATTTTCCGGTGCCTGCTACAGAGCATTGTATAGAGCCCTACAAAACGCTGTCTGGAGCCTACAGAACATTGTCCAGTGCCTGCTACAGAGCATTGGACAGCGCCCTACAAAACGCTGTCTGGTGCCAACAGAACATTGTCCAGTGCCTGCTACAGAGCATTGGCCAGCGACCTACAAGACGCTGTCTGGAGCCTACAGAACATTGTCCAGTGCCTGCTACAGAGCATTTTATAG
Source organism: Calotriton arnoldi (assembly GCA_963921515.1). Classification (NCBI taxonomy): domain Eukaryota; kingdom Metazoa; phylum Chordata; class Amphibia; order Caudata; family Salamandridae; genus Calotriton; species Calotriton arnoldi. The sequence continues at coordinate 136,540 of CAWUFW010015382.1, read as the reverse complement.
CACCATACAAGACGCTGTCTGGAGCCTACAGAACATTGTCCAGTGCCTGCTACAGAGCATTGGATAGCGCCCTACAAAAAGCTGTCTAGAGCCTACAGAACATTGTCCAGTTCCTGCTACAGAGCATTGGACAGCGCCCTACAAAACACTGTCTGGAGCCTACAGAACATTGTCCAGTGCCTGCTACAGATCATTGGACAGCGCCCTACAAAACGCTGTCTGGAGCCTACAGAACATTGTCCAGTGCCTGCTACAGAGCATTGGACAGCACCCTACAAAACGCTGTCTGGAGCCTACAGAACAATGTCCAGTGCCTGCTACAGAGCATTGGACAGCGCCCTACAAAACGCTGTCTGGTGCCTACAGAACATTGTCCAGTGCCTGCTACAGAGCATTGGACAGCGCCCTACAAAACGCTGTCTACAGAAAATTGTCCAGTGCCTGCTACAGAACATTGGACAGCACCCTACAAAACGCTGTCTGGTGCCTTCAGAACATTGTCCAGTGCCTGCTACAGAGCATTGGACAGCACCCTACAAAACGCTGTCTGGAGCCTACAGAACATTGTACAGTGCCTGCTTCAGAGCATTGTATAGCGCCCTACAAGACGCTGTCTGGTGCCTACAGAACATTGTCCAGTGCCTGCTACAGAGCATTGTATAGCGCCCTACACGACGCTGTCTGGTGCCTACAGAACATTGTCCAGTGCCTGCTACAGTGCATTGTATAGCGCCCTAGAAGACGCTGTCTGGAGCCTACAGAACAGTGTCCAGTGCCTACTACAGAGCATTGTATAGTGCCCTACAAAACGCTGTCTGGAGCCTAGAATATTGTCCAGTGCCTACTACAGAGCATTGTATAGCGCCCTACAAAACGCTGTCTGGAGCCTACAGAACATTGTCCAGTGCCTGCTACAGAGCATTGTATAGAGCCCTACAAAACGCTGTCTGGAGCCTACAGAACATTGTCCAGTGCCTGCTACAGAGCATTGTACAGCGCCCTACAAAACGCTGTCTGGAGCCTACAGAACATTGTCCAGTGCCTGCTACAGAGCATTGTACAGCGCCCTACAAAAAGCTGTCTGGAGCCTACAGAACATTGTCCAGTGCCTGCTACAGAGCATTGGACAGCGCACTACAAAAAGCTGTCTGGTGCCTACAGAACATTGTCCAGTGCCTGCTACAGAGCATTGGACAGCGCCCTACAAAACGCTGTCTGGTGCCTACAGAACATTGTCCAGTGCCTGCTACAGAGCATTGGCCAGCGCCCTACAAGACGCTGTCTGGAGCCTACAGAACATTGTCCAGTGCCTGCTACAGAGCATTGTATAGCGCCCTACAAGACGCTGTCTGGAGCATACAGAACATTGTACAGTGCCTGCTACAGAGCATTGTATAGCGCCCTACAAAAAGCTGTCTGGAGCCTACAGAACATTGTCCAGTGCCTGCTACAGAGCATTGGACAGCGCCCTACAAAACGCTGTCTGGAGCCTACAGAACATTGTCCAGTGCCTGCTACAGAGCATTGGACAGCGCCCTACAAAACGCTGTCTGGAGCCTACAGAACATTGTCCAGTGCCTGCTACAGAGCATTGGACAGCGCCCAACAAAACGCTGTATGGAGCCTACAGAACATTGTCCAGTGCCTGCTACAGAGCATTGGACAGCGCCCTACAAAACGCTGTCTGGTGCCTACAGAACATTGTCCAGTGCCTGCTACAGAGCATTGGACAGCGCCCTACAAAACGCTGTCTGGTGCCTACAGAACATTGTCCAGTGCCTGCTACAGAGCATTGGACAGCGCCCTACAAAACGCTGTCTGGTGCCTACAGAACATTGTCCAGTGCCTGCTTCAGAGCATTGTATAGCGCCCTACAAGACGCTGTCTGGTGCCTACAGAACATTGTCCAGTGCCTGCTACAGAGCATTGTATAGCGCCCTACAAGACGCTGTCTGGTGCCTACAGAACATTGTCCAGTGCCTGCTACAGTGCATTGTATAGCGCCCTAGAAGAAGCTGTCTGGTGCCTAAAGAACATTGTCCAGTGCCTGCTACAGAGCATTGTATAGCGCCCTAAAAGACGCTGTCTGGAGCCTACAGAACAGTGTCCAGTGCCTACTACAGAGCATTGTATAGCGCCCTACAAAACGCTGTCTGGAGCCTAGAATATTGTCCAGTGCCTACTACAGAGCATTGTATAGCGCCCTACAAAACACTGTCTGGAGCCTACAGAACATTGTATAGCGCCCTACAAAACGCTGTCTGGAGTCTACAGAACATTGTATAGTGCCCTACAAAACGCTGTCTGGTGCCTGCAGAACATTGTCCATTGCCTACTACAGAGCATTGTATAGCGCCCTACAAAACGCTGTCTGGAGCCTACAGAACATTGGGCAGTGCCTACTACAGAGCATTATATAGCGCCCTACAAAACGCTGTCTGGAGCCTACATAACATTGTCCAGTGCCTGCTACAGAGCATTGTATAGCGCCCTACAACACCCTGTCTGGTGCGTACAGAACATTGTCCAGTGCCTGCTACAGAGCATTGTATAGCGCCCTAGAAGACACTGTCTGGTGCCTACAGAACATTGTCCAGTGCCTGCTACAGAGCATTGTATAGCGCCCTAAAAGACGCTGTCTGGAGCCTACAGAACATTGTCCAGTGCCTACTACAGAGCATTGTATAGCACCCTACAAAACGCTGTCTGGAGCCTAGAACATTGTCCAGTGCATACTACAGAGCATTGTATAGCGCCCTACAAAACACTGTCTGGAGCCTACAGAACATTGTAAAGCGCCCTACAAAACGCTGTCTGGAGCCTACAGAACATTGTATAGTGCCCTACAAAACGCTGTCTGGTGCCTACAGAACATTGTCCAGTGCCTACTACAGAACATTTTATAGCGCCCTACAAAACGCTGTCTGGAGCCTACAGAACATTGTCCAGTGCCTGCTACAGAGCATTGTATAGCACCCTACAAAACGCTGTCTGGAGCCTACAGAACATTGTCCAGTGCCTGCTACACACCATTGTATAGCGCCCTACAAAACGCTGTCTGGATCCTACAGAACATTGTCCAGTGCCTACTGCAGAGCAATGTATAGCGCCCTACAAAACTCTGTCTGGAGCCTACAGAACATTGTCCAGTGCCTACTGCAGAGCATTGTATAGCGCCCTACAAAACGCTGTCTGGAGCCTACAGAACATTGTCCAGTGCCTGCTGCAGAGCATTGTATAGCACCCTACAAAACGCTGTCTGGAGCCTACAGAACATTGTCCAGTGCCTGCTGCAGAGTATTGTATAGCGCCCTACAAAACGCTGTCTGGAGCCTACAGAACATTGTCCAGTGCCTGCTACAGAGCATTGTATAGAGCCCTACAAAACGCTGTCTGGAGCCTACAGAACATTGTCCAGTGCCTGCTACAGAGCATTGTACAGCGCCCTACAAAACGCTGTCTGGAGCCTACAGAACATTGTCCAGTGCCTGCTACAGAGCATTGTACAGCGCCCTACAAAAAGCTGTCTGGAGCCTACAGAACATTGTCCAGTGCCTTCTACAGAGCATTGGACAGCGCACTACAAAAAGCTGTCTGGTGCCTACAGAACATTGTCCAGTGCCTGCTACAGAGCATTGGACAGCGCCCTACAAAACGCTGTCTGGTGCCTACAGAACATTGTCCAGTGCCTGCTACAGAGCATTGGCCAGCGCCCTACAAGACGCTGTCTGGAGCCTACAGAACATTGTCCAGTGCCTGCTACAGAGCATTGTATAGCGCCCTACAAGACGCTGTCTGGAGCATACAGAACATTGTACAGTGCCTGCTACAGAGCATTGTATAGCGCCCTACAAAAAGCTGTCTGGAGCCTACAGAACATTGTCCAGTGCCTGCTACAGAGCATTGGACAGCGCCCTACAAAACGCTGTCTGGAGCCTACAGAACATTGTCCAGTGCCTGCTACAGAGCATTGGACAGCACCCTACAAAACGCTGTCTGGAGCCTACAGAACATTGTCCAGTGCCTGCTACAGAGCATTGGACAGCGCCCTACAAAACGCTGTATGGAGCCTACAGAACATTGTCCAGTGCCTGCTACAGAGCATTGGACAGCGCCCTACAAAACGCTGTCTGGTGCCTACAGAACATTGTCCAGTGCCTGCTACAGAGCATTGGACAGCGCCCTACAAAACGCTGTCTGGTGCCTACAGAACATTGTCCAGTGCCTGCTACAGAGCATTGGACAGCGCCCTACAAAACGCTGTCTGGTGCCTACAGAACATTGTCCAGTGCCTGCTTCAGAGCATTGTATAGCGCCCTACAAGACGCTGTCTGGTGCCTACAGAACATTGTCCAGTGCCTGCTACAGAGCATTGTATAGCGCCCTACAAGACGCTGTCTGGTGCCTACAGAACATTGTCCAGTGCCTGCTACAGTGCATTGTATAGCGCCCTAGAAGACGCTGTCTGGTGCCTAAAGAACATTGTCCAGTGCCTGCTACAGAGCATTGTATAGCGCCCTAAAAGACGCTGTCTGGAGCCTACAGAACAGTGTCCAGTGCCTACTACAGAGCATTGTATAGCGCCCTACAAAACGCTGTCTGGAGCCTAGAATATTGTCCAGTGCCTACTACAGAGCATTGTATAGCGCCCTACAAAACACTGTCTGGAGCCTACAGAACATTGTATAGCGCCCTACAAAACGCTGTCTGGAGACTACAGAACATTGTATAGTGCCCTACAAAACGCTGTCTGGTGCCTGCAGAACATTGTCCATTGCCTACTACAGAGCATTGTATAGCGCCCTACAAAACGCTGTCTGGAGCCTACAGAACATTGGGCAGTGCCTACTACAGAGCATTATATAGCGCCCTACAAAACGCTGTCTGGAGCCTACATAACATTGTCCAGTGCCTACTGCAGAGCATTGTATAGCGCCCTACAAAACGCTGTCTGGAGCCTACAGAACATTGTCCACTGCCTACTGCAGAGCATTGTATAGCGCCCTACAAAACGCTGTCTGGAGCCTACAGAACATTGTCCAGTGCCTGCTGCAAAGCATTGTATAGCGCCCTACAAAACACTGTCTGGAGCCTACAGAACATTGTCCGGTGCCTGCTGCAGAGCATTGTATAGCGCCCTACAAAACGCTGTCTGGAGCCTACAGAACATTTTCCAGTGCCTGCTACAGAGCATTGTATAGAGCCCTACAAAACGCTGTCTGGAGCCTACAGAACATTGTCCAGTGCCTGCTACAGAGCATTGGACAGCGCCCTACAAAACGCTGTCTGGTGCCAACAGAACATTGTCCAGTGCCTGCTACAGAGCATTGTACAGCGACCTACAAGACGCTGTCTGGAGCCTACAGAACATTGTCCAGTGCCTGCTACAGAGCATTTTATAGCGCCATACAAGACGCTGTCTGGAGCCTACAGAACATTGTCCAGTGCCTGCTACAGAGCATTGGATAGCGCCCTACAAAAAGCTGTCTAGAGCCTACAGAACATTGTCCAGTTCCTGCTACAGAGCATTGGACAGCGCCCTACAAAACACTGTCTGGAGCCTACAGAACATTGTCCAGTGCCTGCTACAGATCATTGGACAGCGCCCTACAAAACGCTGTCTGGAGCCTACAGAACATTGTCCAGTGCCTGCTACAGAGCATTGGACAGCACCCTACAAAACGCTGTCTGGAGCCTACAGAACAATGTCCAGTGCCTGCTACAGAGCATTGGACAGCGCCCTACAAAACGCTGTCTGGTGCCTACAGAACATTGTCCAGTGCCTGCTACAGAGCATTGGACAGCGCCCTACAAAACGCTGTCTACAGAAAATTGTCCAGTGCCTGCTACAGAACATTGGACAGCACCCTACAAAACGCTGTCTGGTGCCTTCAGAACATTGTCCAGTGCCTGCTACAGAGCATTGGACAGCGCCCTACAAAACGCTGTCTGGTGCCTACAGAACATTGTCCAGTGCCTGCTACAGAGCATTGGACAGCGCCCTACAAAACGCTGTCTACAGAAAATTGTCCAGTGCCTGCTACAGAACATTGGACAGCACCCTACAAAACGCTGTCTGGTGCCTTCAGAACATTGTCCAGTGCCTGCTACAGAGCATTGGACAGCACCCTACAAAACGCTGTCTGGAGCCTACAGAACATTGTACAGTGCCTGCTTCAGAGCATTGTATAGCGCCCTACAAGACGCTGTCTGGTGCCTACAGAACATTGTCCAGTGCCTGCTACAGAGCATTGTATAGCGCCCTACACGACGCTGTCTGGTGCCTACAGAACATTGTCCAGTGCCTGCTACAGTGCATTGTATAGCGCCCTAGAAGACGCTGTCTGGTGCCTACAGAACATTGTCCAGTGCCTGCTACAGAGCATTGTATAGCGCCCTAAAGACGCTGTCTGGAGCCTACAGAACAGTGTCCAGTGCCTACTACAGAGCATTGTATAGTGCCCTACAAAACGCTGTCTGGAGCCTAGAATATTGTCCAGTGCCTACTACAGAGCATTGTATAGCGCCCTACAAAACACTGTCTGGAGCCTACAGAACATTGTATAGCGACCTACAAAACGCTGTCTGGAGTCTACAGAACATTGTATAGTGCCCTACAAAACACTGTCTGGTGCCTACAGAACATTGTCCATTGCCTACTACAGAGCATTGTATAGCGCCCTACAAAACGCTGTCTGGAGCTTACAGAACATTGTGCAGTGCCTACTACAGAGCATTGTATAGCACCCTACAAAACGCTGTCTGGAGCCTACATAACATTGTCCAGTGCCTACTGCAGAGCATTGTATAGCGCCCTACAAAACGCTGTCTGGAGCCTACAGAACATTGTCCAGTGCCTGCTACAGAGCATTGTATAGCGCGCTACAAAACGCTGTCTGGAGCCTACATATCATTGTCCAGTGCCTACTGCAGAGCATTGTATAGCGCCCTACAAAACGCTGTCTGGAGCCTACAGAACATTGTCCAGTGCCTACTGCAGAGCATTTTATAGCGCCCTACAAAACGCTGTCTGGAGCCTACAGAACATTGTCCAGTGCCTACTGCAGAGCATTGTATAGCGCCCTACAAAACGCTGTCTGGACCCTACTGAACATTGTCCAGTGCCTGCTGCAGATCATTGTATAGCGCCCTACAAAACGCTGTCTGGAGCCTACAGAACATTGTCCAGGGCCTGCTACAGAGCATTGGACAGCGCCCTACAAAACGCTGTCTGGAGCCTACAGAACATTGTCCAGTGCCTGCTACAGAGCATTGTATAGCGCCCTACAAAACGCGGTCTGGAGCCTACAGAACATTGTCCAGTGCCTGCTACAGAGCATTGGACAGCGCCCTACAAAACGCTGTCTGGAGCCTACAGAACATTGTCCAGTGCCTGCTACAGAGTATTGGACAGCGCCCTACAAAACGCTGTCTGGAGCATACAGAACATTGTCCAGTGCCTGCTACAGAGCATTAGACAGCGCCCTACAAAACGCTGTCTGGTGCCTACAGAACATTGTCCAGTGCCTGCTACAGAGCATTGTATAGCACCCTACAAAACGCTGTCTGGAGCCTACATAACATTGTCCAGTGCCTACTGCAGAGCATTGTATAGCGCCCTACAAAACGCTGTCTGGAGCCTACAGAACATTGTCCAGTGCCTGCTACAGAGCATTGTATAGCGCGCTACAAAACGCTGTCTGGAGCCTACATATCATTGTCCAGTGCCTACTGCAGAGCATTGTATAGCGCCCTACAAAACGCTGTCTGGAGCCTACAGAACATTGTCCAGTGCCTACTGCAGAGCATTTTATAGCGCCCTACAAAACGCTGTCTGGAGCCTACAGAACATTGTCCAGTGCCTACTGCAGAGCATTGTATAGCGCCCTACAAAACGCTGTCTGGACCCTACTGAACATTGTCCAGTGCCTGCTGCAGATCATTGTATAGCGCCCTACAAAACGCTGTCTGGAGCCTACAGAACATTGTCCAGGGCCTGCTACAGAGCATTGGACAGCGCCCTACAAAACGCTGTCTGGAGCCTACAGAACATTGTCCAGTGCCTGCTACAGAGCATTGTATAGCGCCCTACAAAACGCGGTCTGGAGCCTACAGAACATTGTCCAGTGCCTGCTACAGAGCATTGGACAGCGCCCTACAAAACGCTGTCTGGAGCCTACAGAACATTGTTCAGTGCCTGCTACAGAGTATTGGACAGCGCCCTACAAAACGCTGTCTGGAGCATACAGAACATTGTCCAGTGCCTGCTACAGAGCATTAGACAGCGCCCTACAAAACGCTGTCTGGTGCCTACAGAACATTGTCCAGTGCCTGCTACAGAGCATTGGACAGCGCCCTACAAAACGCTGTCTGGTGCCTACAGAACATTGTCCAGTGCCTACTACAGAGCATTGCATAGCGCCCAACAAAACGCTGTCTGGAGCCTACAGAACATTGTCCAGTGCCTACTACAGAGCATTGTATAGCGCCCTACAAAACGCTCTCTAGTGCCTACAGAACATTGCCCAGTGCCTACTACAGAGCATTGTATAGCGCCCTACAAATCGCTGTCTGAAGCCTACAGAATATTGAGCAGTGCCTACTACAGAGCATTGTATAGCGCCCTACAAAACGCTGTCTGGAGCCTACAGAACATTGTCCAGTGCCTACTACAGAGCATTGTATAGCGCCCTACAAAACTCTGTCTAGTGCCTACAGAACATTGTCCAGTGCCTACTACAGAGCATTGTATAGCACCCTACAAAACGCTGTTTGGAGCCTACAGGACATTGTCCAGTGCCTACTACAGAGCATTGTATAGCGCCCTACAAAATGCAGTCTAGTGCCTGCAGAACATTGTCCAGTGCCTACTACAGAGCATTGTATAGCGCCCTACAAAACGCTGTCTGGAACCTACAGAACATTGTCCAGTGCCTACTACAGAGCATTGTATAGCGCTCTACAAAACGATGTCTGGAGCCTACAGCACATTGAGCAGTGCCTACTACAGAGCATTGTATAGCGCCCTACAAAATGCTGTCTAGAGCCTACAGAACATTGTCCAGTGCCTACTACAGAGAATTGTATAGCGCCCTACAAAACGCTGTCTTGAGCCTACAGAACATTGTCCAGTGCCTGTTACAGAGCATTGTATACGCCATACAAAACTCTGTCTATAGCCTACAAAACATTGTCCAGTGCCTACTAGAGAGCATTGTATAGCGCCCTACAAAATGCTGTCTGGAGCCTACAGAACATTGTCCAGTGCCTACTACAGAGCATTGTATAGCACCCTACAAATGCTGTCTGGAGCCTACAGAACATTGTACAGTGCCTACTACAGAGCATTGTATAGCGCCCTACAAAACGCTGTCTAGAGCCTACAGAACATTGTCCAGTGCCTACTACAGAGCATTGTATAGCGCCCTACAAAACGCTGTTTGGGGGCTACAGAACACTGTAAAGTGCCTACTACAGAGCATTGTAAAGCGCCCTACAAAACGCTGTCTGTTGCCTATAGAACATTGTCCAGTGCCTACTACAGAGCATTGTATAGCGCCCTACAAAACGCTCTCTAGTGCCTACAGAACATTGTCCAGTGCTTACTACAGAGCATTGTATAGCGCCCTACAAAACGCTGTCTGGAGCCTACAGAACATTGTCCAGTGCCTGCTCCAGTGCCTGCTACAGAGCATTGTATAGCGCCCTACCAAACTCTGTCTGGAGCCTACAGAACATTGTCCAGTGCCTGCTACAGAGCATTGTATAGCGCCCTACAAAACGCTGTCTGGAGCCTACAGAACATTGTCCAGTGCCTGCTACAGAGCATTGTATAGCGCCCTACAAAACGCTGTCTGGAGCCTACAGAACATTGTCCAGTGCCTGCTACAGAGCATTGTACAGCGCCCTACAAAACGCTGTCTGGAGCCTACAGAACATTGTCTAGTGCCTGCTACAGAGCATTGGACAGCGCCCTACAAAACGATGTCTGGAGCCTACAGAACATTGTCCAGTGCCTGCTACAGAGCATTCGACAGCGCCCTACAAAACGCTGTCTGGATCCTACAGAACATTGTCCAGTGCCTGCTACCGAGCATTGGACAGCGCCCTACAAAACGCTGTCTGGAGCCTACAGAACATTGTCCAGTGCCTGGTACAGAGCATTGGACAGCGCCTACAAAACGCTGTATGGAGCCTGCAGAACATTGTCCAGTGCCTGTTACCGAGCATTGGACAGCGCCCTACAAAACGCTGTCTGGAGCCTACAGAACATTGTCCAGTGCCTGCTACAGAGCATTGGACAGCACCCTACAAAACACTGTCTGGTGCCTACAGAACATTGTCCAGTGCCTGCTACAGAGCATTTTTGGCGCCCTAGAAGACGCTGTCTGGAGCCTACAGAACATTGTCCAGTGCCTACTACAGAGCATTGTATAGCGCCCTACAAAACGCAGTCTGGAGCCTAGAACATTGTCCAGTGCCTACTACAGAGCATTGTATAGTGCCCTACAAGACGCTGTCTGGTGCCTACAGAACATTGTCCAGTGCATGCTACAGAGCATTGGACAACGCCCTACAAAACGCTGTCTGGTGCCTAGAGAACATTGTCCAGTGCCTGCTACAGAGCATTGGACAGCGCCCTACAAAATGCTGTCTGGTGCCTACAGAACATTGTCCAGTGCCTGCTACAGAGCATTGGACAGCGCCCTACAAAACGCTGTCTGTAGCCTACAGAACATTGTCCAGTGCCTGCTACAGAGCATTGTATAGCGCCCTACAACACGCTGTCTGGTGCCTACAGAACATTGTCCAGTGCCTGCTACAGAGCATTGTTTAGCACCCTAGAAGACACTGTCTGGTGCCTACAGAACATTGGCCAGTGCCTGCTACAGAGCATTGTATAGCGCCCTAAAAGATGCTGTCTGGAGCCTACAGAACATTGTCCAGTGCCTACTACAGAGCATTGTATAGCGCCATACAAAACGCTGTCTGGAGCCTAGAACATTGTCCAGTGCCTACTACAGAGCATTGTATAGCGCCCTACAAAACACTGTCTGGATCCTACAGAGCATTGTATAGCGCCCTACAAAACGCTGTCTGGAGCCTACATATCATTGTCCAGTGCCTACTGCAGAGCATTGTATAGCGCCCTACAAAACGCTGTATGGAGCCTACAGAACATTGTCCAGTGCCTACTGCAGAGCATTGTATAGCGCCCTACAAAACGCTGTCTGGAGCCTACAGAACATTGTCCAGTTCCTGCTGCAAAGCATTGTATAGAGCCCTACAAAACGCTTCCTGGAGCCTACAGAACATTGTCCAGTGCCTGCTGCAGAGCATTGTATAGCGCCCTACAAAACGCTGTCTGGAGCCTACAGAACATTGTCCAGTGCCTACTGCAGAGCATTGTATAGCGCCCTACAAAACGCTGTCTGGAGCCTACAGAACATTGTCCAGTGCCTGCTGCAAAGCATTGTATAGCGCCCTACAAAACGCTTTCTGGAGACTACAGAACATTGTCCAGTGCCTGCTGCAGAGCATTGTATAGCGCCCTACAAAACGCAGTCTGGAGCCTACAGAACATCGTCCAGTGCCTGCTACAGAGCATTGTATAGCGCCCTACAAAACGCTGTCTGGAGCCTACAGAACATTGTCCAGTGCCTGCTACAGAGCATTGTACAGCGCCCTACAAAACGCTGTTTGGAGCCTACAGAACATTGTCCAGTGCCTGTTACAGAGCATTGTACAGTGCCCTACAGAAAGCTTTTTGGAGCCTACAGAACATTGTCCAGTGCCTGCTACAGAGCATTGTACAGCGCACTACAAAACGCTGTCTGGTGCCTACAGAACATTGTCCAGTGCCTGCTACAGAGCATTGGACAGCGCCCTACAAAACGCTGTCTGGTGCCTACAGAACATTGTCCAGTGCCTGCTACAGAGCATTGGCCAGCGCCCTACAAGAAGCTGTCTGGAGCCTACAGAACATTGTCCAGTGCCTGCTACAGAGCATTGTATAGCACCCTACAAGATGCTGTCTGGAGCATACAGAACATTGTACAGTGCCTGCTACAGAGCATTGTATAGCACCCTACAAAAAGCTGTCTGGAGCCTACAGAACATTGTCCAGTGCCTGCTACAGAGCATTGGACAGCGCCCTACAAAACGCTGTCTGGTGCCTACAGAACATTGTCCAGTGCCTGCTACAGAGCATTGGACAGCGCCCTACAAAACGCTGTCTGGAGCCTACAGAACATTGTCCAGTGCCTGCTACAGAGCATTGGACAGCGCCCTACAAAACGCTGTCTGGAGCCTACAGAACATTGTCCAGTGCCTGCTACAGAGCATTGGACAGCGCCCTACAAAACGCTGTCTGGTGCCTACAGAACATTGTCCAGTGCCTGCTACAGAGCATTGGACAGCGCCCTACAAAACGCTGTCTGGTGCCTACAGAACATTGTCCAGTGCCTGCTACAGAGCATTGGACAGCGCCCTACAAAACGCTGTCTGGTGCCTACAGAACATTGTCCAGTGCCTGCTACAGAGCATTGGACAGCGCCCTACAAAACGCTGTCTACAGAAAATTGACCAGTTCCTGCTACAGAGCATTGGACAGCACCCTAAAAAACGCTGTCTGGTGCCTACAGAACATTGTCCAGTGCCTGCTTCAGAGCATTGTATAGCGCCCTACAAGACGCTGTCTGGTGCCTACAGAACATTGTCCAGTGCCTGCTACAGAGCATTGTATAGCGCCCTACAAGACGCTGTCTGGTGCCTACAGAACATTGTCCAGTGCCTGCTACAGTGCATTGTATAGCGCCCTAGAAGACGCTGTCTGGTGCCTAAAGAACATTGTCCAGTGCCTGCTACAGAGCATTGTATAGCGCCCTACAAAGACGCTGTCTGGAGCCTACAGAACAGTGTCCAGTGCCTACTACAGAGCATTGTATAGCGCCCTACAAAACGCTGTCTGGAGCCTAGAATATTGTCCAGTGCCTACTACAGAGCATTGTATAGCGCCCTACAAAACACTGTCTGGAGCCTACAGAACATTGTATAGCGCCCTACAAAACGCTGTCTGGTGCCTACAGAACATTGTCCATTGCCTACTACAGAGCATTGTATAGCGCCCTACAAAACGCTGTCTGGAGCCTACAGAACATTGGGCAGTGCCTACTGCAGAGCATTGTATAGCGCCCTACAAAACGCTGTCTGGATAGCCTACAGAACATTGTCCACTGCCTACTGCAGAGCATTGTATAGCGCCCTACAAAACGCTGTCTGGAGCCTACAGAACATTGTCCAGTGCCTGCTGCAAAGCATTGTATAGCGCCCTACAAAACGCTGTCTGGAGGCTACAGAACATTTTCCAGTGCCTGCTTCAGAGCATTGTATAGAGCCCTACAAAACGCTGTCTGGAGCCTACAGAACATTGTCCAGTGCCTGCTACAGAGCATTGTACAGCGCCCTACAAAACGCTGCCTGGAGCCTACAGAACATTGTCCAGTGCCTGCTACAGAGCATTGTACACCGCCCTACAAAAAGCTGTCTGGAGCCTACAGAACATTGTCCAGTGCCTGCTACAGAGCATTGGACAGCGCCCTACAAAACGCTGTCTGGTGCCTACAGAACATTGTCCAGTGCCTGCTACAGAGCATTGGCCAGCGCCCTACAAGACGCTGTCTGGAGCCTACAGAACATTGTCCAGTGCCTGCTACAGAGCATTTTATAGCGCCATACAAGACGCTGTCTGGAGCCTACAGAACATTGTCCAGTGCCTGCTACAGAGCATTGGACAGCACCCTACAAAACGCTGTCTGGAGCCTACAGAACATTGTCCAGTGCCTGCTACAGATCATTGGACAGCGCCCTACAAAACGCTGTCTGGAGCCTACAGAACATTGTCCAGTGCCTGCTACAGAGCATTGGACAGCGCCCTACAAAACGCTGTCTGGAGCCTACAGAACATTGTCCAGTGCCTGCTACAGAGCATTGGACAGCGCCCTACAAAACGCTGTCTGGTGCCTACAGAACATTGTCCAGTGCCTGCTACAGAGCATTGGACAGCGCCCTACGAAACGCTGTCTACAGAAAATTGTCCAGTGCCTGCTACAGAACATTGGACAGCACCCTACAAAACGCTGTCTGGAGCCTACAGAACATTGTACAGTGCCTGCTTCAGAGCATTGTATAGCGCCCTACAAGACGCTGTCTGGTGCCTACAGAACATTGTCCAGTGCCTGCTACAGAGCATTGTATAGCGCCCTACACGACGCTGTCTGGTGCCTACAGAACATTGTCCAGTGCCTGCTACAGTGCATTGTATAGCGCCCTAGAAGACGCTGTCTGGTGCCTACAGAACATTGTCCAGTGCCTGCTACAGAGCATTGTATAGCGTCCTAAAAGACGCTGTCTGGAGCCTACAGAACAGTGTCCAGTGCCTACTACAGAGCATTGTATAGTGCCCTACAAAACGCTGTCTGGAGCCTAGAATATTGTCCAGTGCCTACTACAGAGCATTGTATAGCGCCCTACAAAACACTGTCTGGAGCCTACAGAACATTGTATAGCGCCCTACAGAACGCTGTCTGGAGTCTACAGAACATTGTATAGTGCCCTACAAAACGCTGTCTGGTGCCTACAGAACATTGTCCATTGCCTACTACAGAGCATTGTATAGCGCCCTACAAAACGCTGTCTGGAGCCTACAGAACATTGTGCAGTGCCTACTACAGAGCATTGTATAGCACCCTACAAAACGCTGTCTGGAGCCTACATAACATTGTCCAGTGCCTACTGCAGAGCATTGTATAGCGCCCTACAAAACGCTGTCTGGAGCCTACAGAACATTGTCCAGTGCCTGCTACAGAGCATTGTATAGCGCGCTACAAAACGCTGTCTGGAGCCTACAGAACATTGTCCAGTGCCTACTACAGAGCATTGTATAGCGCCCTACAAAACGCTGTCTGGAGCCTACAGAACATTGTCCAGTGCCTACTGCAGAGCATTGTATAGCGCCCTACAAAACGCTGTCTGGAGCCTACAGAACATTGTCCAGTGCCTGCTACAGAGCATTGTATAGCGCCCTACAAAACGCTGTCTGGAGCCTACAGATCATTGTCCAGTGCCTACTGCAGAGCATTGTATAGCGCCCTACAAAACGCTGTCTGGTGCCTACAGAACATTGTCCAGTGCCTGCTACAGAGCATTGTATAGCGCCCTAGAAAACGCTGTCTGGTGCCTACAGAACATTGTCCAGTGCCTGCTACAGAGCATTGTATAGCGCCCTACAAAACGCTGTCTGGAGCCTACAGAACATTGTCCAGTGCCTGCTACAGAGCATTGTATAGCGCCCTACAAAACGCTGTCTGGAGCCTACAGAACATTGTCCAGTGCCTACTACAGAGCATTGTATAGCGCCCTACAAAACGCTGTCTGGAGCCTACAGAACATTGCATAGCGCCCTACAAAACGCTGTCTGGAGCCTACAGAACATTGTCCAGTGCCTACTACAGAGCATTGTATAGCACCCTACAAAACGCTGTCTGGAGCCTACAGAACATTGTCCAGTGCCTACTGCAGAGCATTGTATAGCGCCCTACAAAACGCTGTCTGGATAGCCTACAGAACATTGTCCAGTGCCTACTACAGAGCATTGTATAGCGCTCTACAAAACGCTGTCTGGAGCCTACAGAACATTGCCCAGTGCCTGCCACAGAGCATTGTATAGCGCCCTACAAAACGCTGTCTGGAGCCTACAGAACATTGTCCAGTGCCTGCTACAGAGCATTGTATAGCGCCCTACAAAACGCTGTCTGGAGCCTACAGAACATTGTCCAGTGCCTGCTACAGAGCATTGTACAGCGCCCTACAAAACGCTGTCTGGAGCCTACAGAACATTGTCCAGTGCCTGCTACAGAGCATTTTACAGCGCCCTACAAAACGCTGTCTGGAGCCTACAGAACATTGTCCAGTGCCTGTTACAGAGCATTGGACAGCGCCCTACAAAACGCTGTCTGGTGCCTACAGAACATTGTCCAGTGCCTGCTACAGAGCATTGTGCCAGCGCCCTACAAGACGCTGTCTGGAGCCTACAGAACATTGTCCAGTGCCTGCTACAGAGCATTGTATAGCGCCCTACAAAACGCTGTCTGGAGCCTACAGAACATTGTCCAGTGCCTGCTACAGAGCATTGGACAGCGCCCTACAAAACGCTGTCTGGAGCCTACAGAACATTGTCCAGTGCCTGCTACAGAGCATTGGACAGCGCCCTACAAAACGCTGTCTGGAGCCTACAGAACATTGTCCAGTGCCTGCTACCGAGCATTGGACAGCGCCCTACAAACGCTGTCTGGAGCCTACAGAACATTGTCCAGTGCCTGCTACAGAGCATTGGACAGCGCCCTACAAAACGCTGTCTGGTGCCTACAGAACATTGTCCAGTGCCTGCTACAGAGCATTGGACAGCGCCCTACAAAACGCTGTCTGGTGCCTACAGAACTTTGTCCAGTGCCTGCTACAGAGCATTGGACAGCGCTCTACAAAACGCTGTCTGGAGCCTACAGAACATTGTCCAGTGCCTGCTACAGAGCATTGTATAGCACTCTACAAGACGCTGTCTGGTGCCTACAGAACATTGTCCAGTGCCTGCTACAGAGCATTGTATAGCGCCCTACAAGACGCTGTCTGGTGCCTACAGAACATTGTCCAGTGCCTGCTACAGTGCATTGTATAGCGCCCTAGAAGACGCTGTCTGGTGCCTACAGAACATTGTCCAGTGCCTGCTACAGAGCATTGTATAGCGCCCTAAAAGACGCTGTCTGGAGCCTACAGAACAGTGTCCAGTGCCTACTACAGAGCATTGTATAGCGCCCTACAAAACGCTGTCTGGAGCCTAGAATATTGTCCAGTGCCTACTACAGAGCATTGTATAGCGCCCTACAAAACACTGTCTGGAGCCTACAGAACATTGTATAGCGCCCTACAGAACGCTGTCTGGAGTCTACAGAACATTGTATAGTGCCCTACAAAACGCTGTCTGGTGCCTACAGAACATTGTCCATTGCCTACTACAGAGCATTGTATAGCGCCCTACAAAACGCTGTCTGGAGCCTACAGAACATTGTGCAGTGCCTACTACAGAGCATTGTATAGCGCCCTACAAAACGCTGTCTGGAGCCTACATAACATTGTCCAGTGCCTACTGCAGAGCATTGTATAGCGCCCTACAAAACGCTGTCTGGAGCCTACAGAACATTGTCCAGTGCCTGCTACAGAGCATTGTATAGCGCCCTACAAAACGCTGTCTGGAGCCTACAGATCATTGTCCAGTGCCTACTGCAGAGCATTGTATAGCGCCCTACAAAACGCTGTCTGGAGCCTACAGAACATTGTCCAGTGCCTACTGCAGAGCATTGTATAGCGCCCTACAAAACGCTGTCTGGAGCCTACAGAACATTGTCCAGTGCCTACTGCAGAGCATTGTATAGCGCCCTACAAAACGCTGTCTGGAGCCTACAGAACATTGTCCAGTGCCTGCTACAGAGCATTGTATAGCGCCCTACAAAACGCTGTCTGGAGCCTACAGAACATTGTCCAGTGCCTGCTACAGAGCATTGTACAGCGCCCTACAAAACGCTGTCTGGAGCCTACAGAACATTGTCCAGTGCCTGCTACAGAGCATTGTATAGCGCCCTACAAAACGCTGTCTGGAGCCTACAGAACATTGTCCAGTGCCTACTACAGAGCATTGTATAGCGCCCTACAAAACGCTGTCTGGTGCCTACAGAACATTGTCCAGTGCCTACTACAGAGCATTGTATAGCACCCTACAAAACGCTGTCTGGAGCCTACAGAACATTGTCCAGTGCCTACTACAGAGCATTGTATAGCGCCCTACAAAACGCTGTCTAGTGCCTACAGAACATTGTCCAGTGCCTACTACAGAGCATTGTATAGCGCCCTACAAAACGCTGTCTGGAGCCTACAGAACATTGTCCAGTGCCTACTACAGAGCATTGTATAGCGCCCTACAAAACGCTGTCTGGAGCCTACAGAACATTGTACAGTGCCTACTACAGAGCATTGTATAGCGCCCTACAAAACGCTGTCTAGAGCCTACAGAACATTGTCCAGTGCCTTATACAGAGCATTGTATAGCGCCCTACAAAACGCTGTCTGGAGCCTACAGAACATTGTCCAGTGCCTACTACAGAGCATTGTATAGCGCCCTACAAAACTCTGTCTAGTGCCTACAGACCATTGTCCAGTGCCTACTACAGAGCATTGTATAGCGCCCTACAAAACGCTGTCTGGAGCCTACAGAACATTGTCCAGTGCCTACTACAGAGCATTGTATAGCGCCCTACAAAACGCTGTCTGGAGCCTACAGAACATTGTCCAGTGCCTACTACAGAGCATTGTATAGCGCCCTACAAAACGCTGTCTGGAGCCTACAGAACATTGTCCAGTGCCTACTACAGAGCATTGTATAGCGCCCTACAAAACGCTGTCTGGAGGCTACAGAACACTGTCAAGTGCCTACTACAGAGCATTGTATAGCGCCCTACAAAACGCTGTCTGGTGCCTATAGAACATTGTCCAGTGCCTACTACAGGGCATTGTATAGCGCCCTACAAAACGCTCTCTGGTGCCTACAGAACATTGTCCAGTGCCTACTACAGAGCATTGTATAGCGCCCTACAAAACGCTGTCTGGAGCCTACAGAACATTGTCCAGTGCCTGCTCCAGTGCCTGCTACAGAGCATTGTATAGCGCCCTACCAAACTCTGTCTGGAGCCTACAGAACATTGTCCAGTGCCTGCTACAGAGCATTGTATAGCGCCCTACAAAACGCTCTCTGGAGCCTACAGAACATTGTCCAGTGCCTGCTACAGAGCATTGTATAGCCCCCTACAAAACGCTGTCTGGAGCCTACAGAACATTGTCCAGTGCCTGCTACAGAGCATTTTACAGCGCCCTACAAAACGCTGTCTGGAGCCTACAGAACATTGTCCAGTGCCTGTTACAGAGCATTGGACAGCGCCCTACAAAACGCTGTCTGGAGCCTACAGAACATTGTCCAGTGCCTGCTACAGAGCATTGGACAGCGCCCTACAAAACGCTGTCTGGAGCCTACAGAACATTGTCCAGTGCCTGCTACAGAGCATTGGACAGCGCCCTACAAAACGCTGTCTGGAGCCTACAGAACATTGTCCAGTGCCTGCTACAGAGCATTGGACAGCGCCCTACAAAACGCTGTCTGGTGCCTACAGAACATTGTCCAGTGCCTGCTACAGAGCATTGTATAGCGCCCTACAAGACGCTGTCTGGAGCCTACAGAACATTGTCCAGTGCCTGCTACAGAGCATTGTATAGCGCCCTACAAAACGCTGTCTGGAGCCTACAGAACATTGTCCAGTGCCTGCTACAGAGCATTGTATAGCACTCTACAAGACGCTGTCTGGTGCCTACAGAACATTGTCCAGTGCCTGCTACAGAGCATTGGACAGCGCACAACAAGACGCTGTCTGGTGCCTACAGAACATTGTCCAGTGCCTCTTACAGAGCATTGTATAGCGCCCTACAAAACGCTGTCTATTGCCTACAGAACATTGTCCAGTGCCTGCTACAGAGCATTGTACAGCGCCCTACAAAACGCTGTCTGGAGCCTACAGAACATTGTCCAGTGCCTGCTACAGAGCATTGTTTAGCGCCCTACAACACGCTTTCTGGTGCCTAAAGAACATTGTCCAGTGCCTGCTACATAGCATTGTATAGCGCCCTAGAAGACGCTGTCTGTAGCCTACAGAACATTGTCCAGTGCCTGCTACAGAGCATTGTATAGCGCCCTACAAAACGCTGTCTGGAGCCTACAGAACATTGTCCAGTGCCTACTACAGAGCATTGTATAGCGCCCTACAAAACGCTGTCTGGAGCCTACAGAACATTGTCCAGTGCCTACTACAGAGCATTGTATAGTGCCCTACAAAACGCTGTCTAGTGCCTACAGAACATTGTCCAGTGCCTACTACAGAGCATTGTATAGCGCCCTACAAAACGCTGTCTGGAGCCTACAGAACATTGTCCAGTGCCTACTACAGAGCATTGTATAGCGCCCTACAAAACGCTGTCTGGAGCCTACAGAACATTGTCCAGTGCCTACTACAGAGCATTGTATAGCGCCCTACAAAACGCTGTCTGGAGCCTACAGAACATTGTCCAGTGCCTGCTGCAGAGCATTGTATAGCGTCCTACAAAACGCTGTCTGGAGCCTACAGAACATTGTCCAGTGCCTGCTAGAGAGCATTGTATAGCGCCCTACAAAACGCTGTCTGGAGCCTACAGAACATTGTCCAGTGCCTACTACAGAGCATTGTATAGCACCCTACAAAACGCTGTCTGGAGCCTACAGAACATTGTCCAGTGCCTACTGCAGAGCATTGTATAGCGCCCTACAAAACGCTGTCTGGAGCCTACAGAACATTGTCCAGTGCCTACTGCAGAGCATTGTATAGCGCCCTACAAAACGCTGTCTGGAGCCTACAGAACATTGTCCAGTGCCTACTGCAGAGCATTGTATAGCGCCCTACAAAACGCTGTCTGGAGCCTACAGAACATTGTCCAGTGCCTACTGCAGAGCATTGTATAGCGCCCTACAAAACGCTGTCTGGAGCCTACAGAACATTGTCCAGTGCCTGCTGCAGAGCATTGTATAGCGCCCTACAAAACGCTGTCCTGGAGCCTACAGAACATTGTCCAGTGCCTGCTGCAGAGCATTGTATAGCGCCCTACAAAACGCTGTCTGGAGCCTACAGAACATTGTCCAGTGCCTGCTACAGAGCATTGTATAGCGCCCTACAAAACGCTGTCTGGAGCCTACAGAACATTGTCCAGTGCCTGCTACAGAGCATTGTACAGCGCCCTACAAAAAGCTGTCTGGAGCCTACAGAACATTGTCCAGTGCCTGCTACAGAGCATTGGACAGCGCACTACAAAACGCTGTCTGGTGCCTACAGAACATTGTCCAGTGCCTGCTACAGAGCATTGGACAGCGCCCTACAAAACGCTGTCTGGTGCCTACAGAACATTGTCCAGTGCCTGCTACAGAGCATTGGCCAGCGCCCTACAAGACGCTGTCTGGAGCCTACAGAACATTGTCCAGTGCCTGCTACAGAGCATTGTATAGCGCCCTACAAGACGCTGTCTGGAGCATACAGAACATTGTACAGTGCCTGCTACAGAGCATTGTATAGCGCCCTACAAAAAGCTGTCTGGAGCCTACAGAACATTGTCCAGTGCCTGCTACAGAGCATTGGACAGCGCCCTACAAAACGCTGTCTGGAGCCTACAGAACATTGTCCAGTGCCTGCTACAGAGCATTGGACAGCGCCCTACAAAACGCTGTCTGGAGCCTACAGAACATTGTCCAGTGCCTGCTACAGAGCATTGGACAGCGCCCTACAAAACGCTGTCTGGAGCCTACAGAACATTGTCCAGTGCCTGCTACAGAGCATTGGACAGCGCCGTACAAAACGCTGTCTGGTGCCTACAGAACATTGTCCAGTGCCTGCTACAGAGCATTGGATAGCGCCCTACAAAACGCTGTCTGGTGCCTACAGAACATTGTCCAGTGCCTGCTACAGAGCATTGGACAGTGCCCTACAAAACGCTGTCTACACAGAAAATTGACCAGTTCCTGCTACAGAGCATTGGACAGCACCCTACAAAACGATGTCTGGTGCCTACAGAACATTGTCCAGTGCCTGCTTCAGAGCATTGTATAGCGCCCTACAAGACGCTGTCTGGTGCCTACAGAACATTGTCCAGTGCCTGCTACAGAGCATTGTATAGCGCCCTACAAGACGCTGTCTGGTGCCTACAGAACATTGTCCAGTGCCTGCTACAGTGCATTGTATAGCGCCCTAGAAGACGCTGTCTGGTGCCTAAAGAACATTGTCCAGTGCCTGCTACAGAGCATTGTATAGCGCCCTAAAAGACGCTGTCTGGAGCCTACAGAACAGTGTCCAGTGCCTACTACAGAGCATTGTATAGCGCCCTACAAAACGCTGTCTGGAGCCTAGAATATTGTCCAGTGCCTACTACAGAGCATTGTATAGCGCCCTACAAAACACTGTCTGGAGCCTACAGAACATTGTATAGCGCCCTACAAAACGCTGTCTGGAGACTACAGAACATTGTATAGTGCCCTACAAAACGCTGTCTGGTGCCTGCAGAACATTGTCCATTGCCTACTACAGAGCATTGTATAGCGCCCTACAAAACGCTGTCTGGAGCCTACAGAACATTGGGCAGTGCCTACTACAGAGCATTATATAGCGCCCTACAAAACGCTGTCTGGAGCCTACATAACATTGTCCAGTGCCTACTGCAGAGCATTGTATAGCGCCCTACAAAACGCTGTCTGGAGCCTACAGAACATTGTCCACTGCCTACTGCAGAGCATTGTATAGCGCCCTACAAAACGCTGTCTGGAGCCTACAGAACATTGTCCAGTGCCTGCTGCAAAGCATTGTATAGCGCCCTACAAAACGCTGTCTGGAGCCTACAGAACATTGTCCAGTGCCTGCTGCAGAGCATTGTATAGCGCCCTACAAAACGCTGTCTGGAGCCTACAGAACATTTTCCAGTGCCTGCTACAGAGCATTGTATAGAGCCCTACAAAACGCTGTCTGGAGCCTACAGAACATTGTCCAGTGCCTGCTACAGAGCATTGTACAGCGCCCTACAAAACGCTGTCTGGAGCCTACAGAACATTGTCCAGTGCCTGCTACAGAGCATTGTACAGCGCCCTACAAAAAGCTGTCTGGAGCCTACAGAACATTGTCCAGTGCCTGCTACAGAGCATTGGACAGCGCCCTACAAAACGCTGTCTGGTGCCTACAGAACATTGTCCAGTGCCTGCTACAGAGCATTGGACAGCGCCCTACAAGACGCTGTCTAGAGCCTACAGAACATTGTCCAGTGCCTGCTACAGAGCATTTTATAGCGCCATACAAGACGCTGTCTGGAGCCTACAGAACATTGTCCAGTGCCTGCTACAGAGCATTGGATAGCGCCCTACAAAAAGCTGTCTAGAGCCTACAGAACATTGTCCAGTGCCTGCTACAGAGCATTGGACAGCGCCCTACAAAACGCTGTCTGGAGCCTACAGAACATTGTCCAGTGCCTGCTACAGATCATTGGACAGCGCCCTACAAAACGCTGTCTGGAGCCTACAGAACATTGTCCAGTGCCTGCTACAGAGCATTGGACAGCGCCCTACAAAACGCTGTCTGGAGCCTACAGAACATTGTCCAGTGCCTGCTACAGAGCATTGGACAGCGCCCTACAAAACGCTGTCTGGTGCCTACAGAACATTGTCCAGTGCCTGCTACAGAGCATTGGACAGCGCCCTACAAAACGCTGTCTACAGAAAATTGTCCAGTGCCTGCTACAGAACATTGGACAGCACCCTACAAAACGCTGTCTGGTGCCTTCAGAACATTGTCCAGTGCCTGCTACAGAGCATTGGACAGCACCCTACAAAACGCTGTCTGGAGCCTACAGAACATTGTACAGTGCCTGCTTCAGAGCATTGTATAGCGCCCTACAAGACGCTGTCTGGTGCCTACAGAACATTGTCCAGTGCCTGCTACAGAGCATTGTATAGCGCCCTACACGACGCTGTCTGGTGCCTACAGAACATTGTCCAGTGCCTGCTACAGTGCATTGTATAGCGCCCTAGAAGACGCTGTCTGGTGTCTACAGAACATTGTCCAGTGCCTGCTACAGAGCATTGTATAGCGCCCTACAAGACGCTGTCTGGAGCCTACAGAACAGTGTCCAGTGCCTACTACAGAGCATTGTATAGTGCCCTACAAAACGCTGTCTGGAGCCTAGAATATTGTCCAGTGCCTACTACAGAGCATTGTATAGCGCCCTACAAAACACTGTCTGGAGCCTACAGAACATTGTATAGCGCCCTACAAAACGCTGTCTGGAGTCTACAGAACATTGTATAGTGCCCTACAAAACGCTGTCTGGTGCCTACAGAACATTGTCCATTGCCTACTACAGAGCATTGTATAGCGCCCTACAAAACGCTGTCTGGAGCTTACAGAACATTGTGCAGTGCCTACTACAGAGCATTGTATAGCACCCTACAAAACGCTGTCTGGAGCCTACATAACATTGTCCAGTGCCTACTGCAGAGCATTGTATAGCGCCCTACAAAACGCTGTCTGGAGCCTACAGAACATTGTCCAGTGCCTGCTACAGAGCATTGTATAGCGCGCTACAAAACGCTGTCTGGAGCCTACATATCATTGTCCAGTGCCTACTGCAGAGCATTGTATAGCGCCCTACAAAACGCTGTCTGGAGCCTACAGAACATTGTCCAGTGCCTACTGCAGAGCATTTGTATAGCGCCCTACAAAACTCTGTCTGGAGCCTACAGAACATTGTCCAGTGCCTACTGCAGAGCATTGTATAGCGCCCTACAAAACGCTGTCTGGAGCCTACTGAACATTGTCCAGTGCCTGCTGCAGATCATTGTATAGCGCCCTACAAAACGCTGTCTGGAGCCTACAGAACATTGTCCAGGGCCTGCTACAGAGCATTGGACAGCGCCCTACAAAACGCTGTCTGGAGCCTACAGAACATTGTCCAGTGCCTGCTACAGAGCATTGTATAGCGCCCTACAAAACGCTGTCTGGATCCTACAGAACATTGTCCAGTGCCTGCTACAGAGCATTGGACAGCGCCCTACAAAACGCTGTCTGGAGCCTACAGAACATTGTCCAGTGCCTGCTACAGAGTATTGGACAGCGCCCTACAAAACGCTGTCTGGGGCATACAGAACATTGTCCAGTGCCTGCTACAGAGCATTGGACAGCGCCCTACAAAACGCTGTCTGGAGCCTACAGAACATTGTCCAGTGCCTGCTACAGAGCATTGGACAGCGCCCTACAAAACGCTGTCTGGTGCCTACAGAACATTGTCCAGTGCCTGCTACCGAGCATTGGACAGCGCCCAACAACACGCTTTCTGGTGCCTAAAGAACATTGTCCAGTGCCTGCTACATAGCATTGTATAGCGCCCTAGAAGACGCTGTCTGTAGCCTACAGAACATTGTCCAGTGCCTACTACAGAGCATTGTATAGCGCCCTACAAAACGCTGTCTGGTGCCTACAGAACATTGTCCAGTGCCTACTACAGAGCATTGTATAGAGCCCTACAAATCGCTGTCTGAAGCCTACAGAACATTGAGCAGTGCCTACTACAGAGCATTGCATAGCGCCCTACAAAACGCTGTCTGGTGCCTACAGAACATTGTCCAGTGCCTACTACAGAGCATTGTATAGCGCCCTAACAAAACGCTGTCTGGAGCCTACAGAACATTGTCCAGTGCCTACTACAGAGCATTGTATAGCGCCCTACAAAACGCTCTCTAGTGCCTACAGAACATTGTCCAGTGCCTACTACAGAGCATTGTACAGCGCCCTACAAAACGCTGTCTGGAGCCTACAGAACATTGTCCAGTGCCTATTACAGAGCATTGTATAGCGCTCTACAAAACGATGTCTGGAGCCTACAGCACATTGAGCAGTGCCTACTACAGAGCATTGTATAGCGCCCTACAAAATGCTGTCTAGAGCCTACAGAACATTGTCCAGTGCCTACTACAGAGAATTGTATAGCGCCCTACAAAACGCTGTCTTGAGCCTACAGAACATTGTCCAGTGCCTGTTACAGAGCATTGTATACGCCATACAAAACTCTGTCTATAGCCTACAAAACATTGTCCAGTGCCTACTAGAGAGCATTGTATAGCGCCCTACAAAATGCTGTCTGGAGCCTACAGAACATTGTCCAGTGCCTACTAGAGAGCATTGTATAGCGCCCTACAAATTGCTGTCTGGAGCCTACAGAACATTGTCCAGTGCCTACTACAGAGCATTGTATAGCGCCCTACAAAACGCTGTCTGGAGCCTACAGAACATTGTCCAGTGCCTACTACAGAGCCTTGTATAGCGCCCTACAAAACGCTGTTTGGAGGCTACAGAACACTGTCAAGTGCCTACTACAGAGCATTGTATAGCGCCCTACAAAACGCTGTCTGGTGCCTATAGAACATTGTCCAGTACCTACTACAGGGCATTGTATAGCGCCCTACAAAACGCTCTCTAGTGCCTACAGAACATTGTCCAGTGCCTACTACAGAGCATTGTATAGCGCCCTACAAAGAGCTGTCTGGAGCCTACAGAACATTGTCCAGTGCCTGCTCCAGTGCCTGCTACAGAGCATTGTATAGCGCCCTACCAAACTCTGTCTGGAGCCTACAGAACATTGTCCAGTGCCTGCTACAGAGCATTGTATAGCGCCCTACAAAACACTGTCTGGAGCCTACAGAACATTATCCAGTGCCTGCTACAGAGCATTGTATAGCGCCCTACAAAACGCTGTCTGGAGCCTACAGAACATTATCCAGTGCCTGCTACAGAGCATTGTACAGCGCCCTACAAAACGCTGTCTGGAGCCTACAGAACATTGTCCAGTGCCTGCTACAGAGCATTGGACAGCGCCCTACAAAACGCTGTCTGGAGCCTACAGAACATTGTCCAGTGCCTGCTACAGAGCATTGGACAGCGCCCTACAAAACGCTGTCTGGAGCCTACAGCACATTGTCCAGTGCCTGCTACAGAGCATTGGACAGCGCCCTACAAAACGCTGTCTGGAGCCTACAGAACATTGTCCAGTGCCTGGTACCGAGCATTGGACAGCGCCTACAAAACGCTGTCTGGAGCCTGCAGAACATTGTCTAGTGCCTGTTACCGAGCATTGGACAGCGCCCTACAAAACGCTGTCTGGAGCCTACAGAACATTGTCCAGTGCCTGCTACAGAGCATTGGACAGCGCCCTACAAAACACTGTCTGGTGCCTACAGAACATTGTCCAGTGCCTGCTACAGAGCATTGTATGGCGCCCTAGAAGACGCTGTCTGGAGCCTACAGAACATTGTCCAGTGCCTGCTCCAGTGCCTGCTACAGAGCATTGTATAGCGCCCTACCAAACTCTGTCTGGAGCCTACAGAACATTGTCCAGTGCCTGCTACAGAGCATTGTATAGCGCCCTACAAAACACTGTCTGGAGCCTACAGAACATTGTCCAGTGCCTGCTACAGAGCATTGTATAGCGCCCTACAAAACGCTGTCTGGAGCCTACAGAACATTGTCCAGTGCCTGCTACAGAGCATTGGACAGCGCCCTACAAAATGCTGTCTGGTGCCTACAGAACATTGTCCAGTGCCTGCTACAGAGCATTGGACAGCGCCCTACAAAACGCTGTCTGTAGCCTACAGAACATTGTCCAGTGCCTGCTACAGAGCATTGGACAGCGCCCTACAAAACGCTGGCTGTAGCCTACAGAACATTGTCCAGTGCCTGCTACAGAGCATTGTATAGCGCC
This sequence comes from Calotriton arnoldi, assembly GCA_963921515.1. NCBI lineage: Eukaryota > Metazoa > Chordata > Amphibia > Caudata > Salamandridae > Calotriton > Calotriton arnoldi. Next base: position 109,075 of record CAWUFW010015382.1, on the reverse strand, counting down.
CTACAACACGCTGTCTGGTGCCTACAGAACATTGTCCAGTGCCTGCTACAGAGCATTGTATAGAGCCCTACAAAACGCTGTCTGGAGCCTACAGAACATTGTCCAGTGCCTGCTACAGAGCATTGTACAGCGCCCTACAAAACGCTGCCTGGAGCCTACAGAACATTGTCCAGTGCCTGCTACAGAGCATTGTACAGCGCCCTACCAAAAGCTGTCTGGATCCTACAGAACATTGTCCAGTGCCTACTACAGAGCATTGTACAGCGCCCTACCAAACACTGTCTGCCTACAGAACATTGTCCAGTGCCTACTGCAGAGCATTGTATAGCGCCCTACAAAACGCTGTCTGGAGCCTACAGAACATTGTCCACTGCCTACTGCAGAGCATTGTATAGCGCCCTACAAAACGCTGTCTGGAGCCTACAGAACATTGTCCAGTGCCTGCTGCAAAGCATTGTATAGCGCCCTACAAAACGCTGTCTGGAGACTACAGAACATTGTCCAGTGCCTGCTGTAGAGCATTGTATAGCGCCCTACAAAACGCTGCCTGGAGCCTACAGAACATTTTCCAGTGCCTGCTACAGAGCATTGTATAGAGCCCTACAAAACGCTGTCTGGAGCCTACAGAACATTGTCCAGTGCCTGCTACAGAGCATTGTACAGCGCCCTACAAAACGCTGCCTGGAGCCTACAGAACATTGTCCAGTGCCTGCTACAGAGCATTGTACAGCGCCCTACAAAACGCTGTCTGGAGCCTACAGAACATTGTCCAGTGCCTGCTACAGAGCATTGGACAGCGCCCTACAAAACGCTGTCTGGTGCCTACAGAACATTGTCCAGTGCCTGCTACAGAGCATTGGCCAGCGCCCTACAAGACGCTGTCTAGAGCCTACAGAACATTGTCCAGTGCCTGCTACAGAGCATTTTATAGCGCCATACAAGACGCTGTCTGGAGCCTACAGAACATTGTCCAGTGCCTGCTAAAGAGCATTGGATAGCGCCCTACAAAAAGCTGTCTAGAGCCTACAGAACATTGTCCAGTGCCTGCTACAGAGCATTGGACAGCGCCCTACAAAACGCTGTCTGGAGCCTACAGAACATTGTCCAGTGCCTGCTACAGATCATTGGACAGCGCCCTACAAAACGCTGTCTGGAGCCTACAGAACATTGTCCAGTGCCTGCTACAGAGCATTGGACAGCGCCCTACAAAACGCTGTCTGGAGCCTACAGAACATTGTCCAGTGCCTGCTACAGAGCATTGGACAGCGCCCTACAAAACGCTGTCTGGTGCCTACAGAACATTGTCCAGTGCCTGCTACAGAGCATTGGACAGCGCCCTACAAAACGCTGTCTACAGAAAATTGTCCAGTGCCTGCTACAGAACATTGGACAGCACCCTACAAAACGCTGTCTGGTGCCTTCAGAACATTGTCCAGTGCCTGCTACAGAGCATTGGACAGCACCCTACAAAACGCTGTCTGGAGCCTACAGAACATTGTACAGTGCCTGCTTCAGAGCATTGTATAGCGCCCTACAAGACGCTGTCTGGTGCCTACAGAACATTGTCCAGTGCCTGCTACAGAGCATTGTATAGCGCCCTACACGACGCTGTCTGGTGCCTACAGAACATTGTCCAGTGCCTGCTACAGTGCATTGTATAGCGCCCTAGAAGACGCTGTCTGGTGTCTACAGAACATTGTCCAGTGCCTGCTACAGAGCATTGTATAGCGCCCTAAAAGACGCTGTCTGGAGCCTACAGAACAGTGTCCAGTGCCTACTACAGAGCATTGTATAGTGCCCTACAAAACGCTGTCTGGAGCCTAGAATATTGTCCAGTGCCTACTACAGAGCATTGTATAGCGCCCTACAAAACACTGTCTGGAGCCTACAGAACATTGTATAGCGCCCTACAAAACGCTGTCTGGAGTCTACAGAACATTGTATAGTGCCCTACAAAACGCTGTCTGGTGCCTACAGAACATTGTCCATTGCCTACTACAGAGCATTGTATAGCGCCCTACAAAACGCTGTATGGAGCTTACAGAACATTGTGCTGTGCCTACTACAGAGCATTGTATAGCACCCTACAAAACGCTGTCTGGAGCCTACATAACATTGTCCAGTGCCTACTGCAGAGCATTGTATAGCGCCCTACAAAACGCTGTCTGGAGCCTACAGAACATTGTCCAGTGCCTGCTACAGAGCATTGTATAGCACGCTACAAAACGCTGTCTGGAGCCTACATATCATTGTCCAGTGCCTACTGCAGAGCATTGTATAGCGCCCTACAAAACGCTGTCTGGAGCCTACAGAACATTGTCCAGTGCCTACTGCAGAGCATTTTATAGCGCCCTACAAAACTCTGTCTGGAGCCTACAGAACATTGTCCAGTGCCTACTGCAGAGCATTGTATAGCGCCCTACAAAACGCTGTCTGGACCCTACTGAACATTGTCCAGTGCTTGCTGCAGATCATTGTATAGCGCCCTACAAAACGCTGTCTGGAGCCTACAGAACATTGTCCAGGGCCTGCTACAGAGCATTGGACAGCGCCCTACAAAACGCTGTCTGGAGCCTACAGAACATTGTCCAGTGCCTGCTACAGAGCATTGTATAGCGCCCTACAAAACGCGGTCTGGATCCTACAGAACATTGTCCAGTACCTGCTACAGAGCATTGGACAGCGCCCTAAAAAACGCTGTCTGGAGCCTACAGAACATTGTCCAGTGCCTGCTACAGAGTATTGGACAGCGCCCTACAAAACGCTGTCTGGGGCATACAGAACATTGTCCAGTGCCTGCTACAGAGCATTAGACAGCGCCCTACAAAACGCTGTCTGGAGCCTACAGAACATTGTCCAGTGCCTGCTACAGAGCATTGGACAGCGCCCTACAAAACGCTGTCTGGTGCCTACAGAACATTGTCCAGTGCCTGCTACAGAGCATTGGACAGCGCCCTACAAAACGCTGTCTGGTGCCTACAGAACATTGTCCAGTGCCTGCTACAGAGCATTGTATAGCGCCCAACAAAACGCTGTCTGGAGCCTACAGAACATTGTTCAGTGCTTACTACAGAGCATTGTATAGCGCCCTACAAAACGCTCTCTAGTGCCTACAGAACATTGTCCAGTGCCTACTACAGAGCATTGTATAGAGCCCTACAAATCGCTGTCTGAAGCCTACAGAACATTGAGCAGTGCCTACTACAGAGCATTGCATAGCGCCCTACAAAACGCTGTCTGGTGCCTACAGAACATTGTCCAGTGCCTACTACAGAGCATTGTATAGCGCCCAACAAAACGCTGTCTGGAGCCTACAGAACATTGTCCAGTGCTTACTACAGAGCATTGTATAACGCCCTACAAAACGCTGTCTAGTGCCTACAGAACATTGTCCAGTGCCTACTACAGAGCATTGTATAGCGCCCTACAAAACGCTGTCTGGAGCCTACAGAACATTGTCCAGTGCCTATTACAGAGCATTGTATAGCGCTCTACAAAACGATGTCTGGAGCCTACAGCACATTGAGCAGTGCCTACTACAGAGCATTGTATAGCGCCCTACAAAATGCTGTCTAGAGCCTACAGAACATTGTCCAGTGCCTTCTACAGAGAATTGTATAGCGCCCTACAAAACGCTGTCTTGAGCCTACAGAACATTGTCCAGTGCCTGTTACAGAGCATTGTATACGCCATACAAAACTCTGTCTATAGCCTACAAAACATTGTCCAGTGCCTACTAGAGAGCATTGTATAGCGCCCTACAAAATGATGTCTGGAGCCTACAGAACATTGTCCAGTGCCTACTATAGAGCATTGTATAGCGCCCTACAAATTGCTGTCTGGAGCCTACAGAACATTGTCCAGTGCCTACTACAGAGCATTGTATAGCGCCCTACAAAACGCTGTCTGGAGCCTACAGAACATTGTCCAGTGCCTACTACAGAGCCTTGTATAGCGCCCTACAAAACGCTGTTTGGGGGCTACAGAACACTGTAAAGTGCCTACTACAGAGCATTGTAAAGCGCCCTACAAAACGCTGTCTGGTGCCTATAGAACATTGTCCAGTACCTACTACAGGGCATTGTATAGCGCCCTACAAAACGCTCTCTAGTGCCTACAGAACATTGTCCAGTGCCTACTACAGAGCATTGTATAGCGCCCTACAAAGAGCTGTCTGGAGCCTACAGAACATTGTCCAGTGCCTGCTCCAGTGCCTGCTACAGAGCATTGTATAGCGCCCTACCAAACTCTGTCTGGAGCCTACAGAACATTGTCCAGTGCCTGCTACAGAGCATTGTATAGCGCCCTACAAAACACTGTCTGGAGCCTACAGAACATTATCCAGTGCCTGCTACAGAGCATTGTATAGCGCCCTACAAAACGCTGTCTGGAGCCTACAGAACATTATCCAGTGCCTGCTACAGAGCATTGTACAGCGCCCTACAAAACGCTGTCTGGAGCCTACAGAACATTGTCCAGTGCCTGCTACAGAGCATTGGACAGCGCCCTACAAAACGCTGTCTGGAGCCTACAGAACATTGTCCAGTGCCTGCTACAGAGCATTGGACAGCGCCCTACAAAACGCTGTCTGGAGCCTACAGCACATTGTCCAGTGCCTGCTACCGAGCATTGGACAGCGCCCTACAAAACGCTGTCTGGAGCCTACAGAACATTGTCCAGTGCCTGGTACCGAGCATTGGACAGCGCCTACAAAACGCTGTCTGGAGCCTGCAGAACATTGTCTAGTGCCTGTTACCGAGAATTGGACAGCGCCCTACAAAACGCTGTCTGGAGCCTACAGAACATTGTCCAGTGCCTGCTACAGAGCATTGGACAGCGCCCTACAAAACACTGTCTGGTGCCTACAGAACATTGTCCAGTGCCTGCTACAGAGCATTTTTGGCGCCCTAGAAGACGCTGTCTGGAGCCTACAGAACATTGTCCAGTGCCTGCTCCAGTGCCTGCTACAGAGCATTGTATAGCGCCCTACCAAACTCTGTCTGGAGCCTACAGAACATTGTCCAGTGCCTGCTACAGAGCATTGTATAGCGCCCTACAAAACACTGTCTGGAGCCTACAGAACATTATCCAGTGCCTGCTACAGAGCATTGTATAGCGCCCTACAAAACGCTGTCTGGAGCCTACAGAACATTGTCCAGTGCCTGCTACAGAGCATTGGACAGCGCCCTACAAAATGCTGTCTGGTGCCTACAGAACATTGTCCAGTGCCTGCTACAGAGCATTGGACAGCGCCCTACAAAACGCTGTCTGTAGCCTACAGAACATTGTCCAGTGCCTGCTACAGAGCATTGGACAGCGCCCTACAAAACGCTGGCTGTAGCCTACAGAACATTGTCCAGTGCCTGCTACAGAGCATTGTATAGCGCCCTACAACACGCTGTCTGGTGCCTACAGAACATTGTCCAGTGCCTGCTACAGAGCATTGTATAGCACCCTAGAAGACACAGTCTGGTGCCTACAGAACATTGGCCAGTGCCTGCTACAGAGCATTGTATAGCGCCCTAAAAGACGCTGTCTGGAGCCTACAGATCATTGTCCAGTGCCTACTACAGAGCATTGTATAGCGCCCTACAAAACGCTGTCTGGAGCCTAGAACATTGTCCAGTGCCTACTACAGAGCATTGTATAGCGCCCTACAAAACACTGTCTGGATCCTACAGAACATTGTAAAGCGCCCTACAAAGTGCTGTCAGGAGCCTACAGAACATTGTATAGTGCCCTACAAAACGCTGTCTGGTGCCTACAGAACATTGTCCAGTGCCTACTACAGAGTATTGTATAGCGCCCTACAAAATGCTGTCTGGAGCCTACAGAACATTGTCCAGTGCCTACTACAGAGCATTGTATAGCGCCCTACAAAACGCTGTCTGGAGCCTACCGAACATTGTGCAGTTCCTGCTGCAGAGCATTGTATAGCGCCATACAAAACGCTGTCTGGAGCCTACAGAACATTGTCCAGTGCCTGCTACAGAGCATTGTATAGCGCCCTACAAAACGCTGTCTGGAGCCTACAGAACATTGTCCAGTGCCTGCTACAGAGCATTGTATAGCGCCCTACAAAACGAATTCTGGATCCTACAGAACATTGTTCAGTGCCTACTGCAGAGCATTGTATAGCGCCCTACAAAACGCTGTCTGGAGCCTACAGAACATTGTCCAGTGCCTACTGCAGAGCATTGTATAGCGCCCTACAAAACGCTGTCTGGAGCCTACATATCATTGTCCAGTGCCTACTGCAGAGCATTGTATAGCGCCCTACAAAACGCTGTCTGGAGCCTACAGAACATTGTCCAGTGCCTACTGCATAGCATTGTATAGCGCCCTAAAAAACGCTGTCTGGAGCCTACAGAACATTGTCCAGTGCCTGCTGCAAAGCATTGTATAGCGCCCTACAAAACGCTTCCTGGAGCCTACAGAACATTGTCCAGTGCCTGCTGCAGAGCATTGTATAGCGCCCTACAAAACGCTGTCTGGAGCCTACAGAACATTGTCCAGTGCCTACTGCAGAGCATTGTATAGCGCCCTACAAAACGCTGTCTGGAGCCTACACAACATTGTCCAGTGCCTGCTGCAAAGCATTGTATAGCGCCCTACAAAACGCTTTCTGGAGCCTACAGAACATTGTCCAGTGCCTGCTGCAGAGCATTGTATAGCGCCCTACAAAACGCAGTCTGGAGCCTACAGAACATCGTCCAGTGCCTGCTACAGAGCATTGTATAGCGCCCTACAAAACGCTGTCTGGAGCCTACAGAACATTGTCCAGTGCCTGCTACAGAGCATTGTACAGCACCCTACAAAACGCTGTTTGGAGCCTACAGAACATTGTCCAGTGCCTGCTACAGAGCATTGTACAGCGCCCTACAAAACGCTGTTTGGAGCCTACAGAACATTGTCCAGTGCCTGCTACAGAGCATTGTACAGCGCCCTACAAAACGCTGTCTGGTGCCTACAGAACATTGTCCAGTGCCTGCTACAGAGCATTGGCCAGCGCCCTACAAAACGCTGTCTGGAGCCTACAGAACATTGTCCAGTGCCTGCTACAGAGCATTGTATAGCACCCTACAAGACGCTGTCTGGAGCCTACAGAACATTGTCCAGTGTCTGCTACAGAGAATTGGACAGTGCCCTACAAAAAGCTGTCTGGAGCCTACAGAACATTGTCCAGTGCCTGCTACAGATCATTGGACAGCGCCCTACAAAACGCTGTCTGGAGCCTACAGAACATTGTCCAGTGCCTGCTACAGAGCATTGGACAGCGCCCTACAAAACGCTATCTGGAGTCTACAGAACATTGTCCAGTGCCTGCTACAGAGCATTGGACAGCGCCCTACAAATCGCTGTCTGGTGCCTACAGAACATTGTCCAGTACCTGCTACAGAGCATTGGACAGAGCCCTACAAAACGCTGTCTGGTGCCTACAGAACATTGTCCAGTGCCTGCTACAGAGCATTGGACAGCGCCCTACAAAACGCTGTCTGGTGCCTACAGAACATTGTCCAGTGCCTGCTAAAGAGCATTGGACAGCGCCCTACAAAACGCTGTCTGGTGCCTACAGAATATTGTCCAGTGCCTGCTACAGAGCATTGGACAGCGCCCTACAAAACGCTGTCTACAGAAAACTGTCTAGTGCCTGCTACAGAGCATTGGACAGCACCCTACAAAACGCTGTCTGGTGCCTACAGAACATTGTCCAGTCCCTGCTACAGAGCATTGGACAGCACCCTACAAAACGCTGTCTGGAGCCTACAGAACATTGTCCAGTGCCTGCTTCAGAGCATTGTATAGCGCCCTACAAGACGCAGTCTGGTGCCTACAGAACATTGTCCAGTGCCTGCTACAGAGCATTGTATAGCGCCCTACAAGACGCTGTCTGGTGCCTACAGAACATTGTCCAGTGCCTGCTACAGTGCATTGTATAGCGCCCTAGAAGACGCTGTCTGGTGCCTACAGAACATTGTCCAGTGCCTGCTACAAAGCATTGTATAGCGCCCTAAAAGACGCTGTCTGGAGCCTACAGAACAGTGTCCAGTGCCTACTACATAGCATTGTATAGCGCCCTACAAAACGCTGTCTGGAGCCTAGAATATTGTCCAGTGCCTACTACAGAGCATTGTATAGCGCCCTACAAAACACTGTCTGGAGCCTACAGAACATTGTCCAGTGCCTGCTACAGATCATTGGACAGCGCCCTACAAAACGCTGTCTGGAGCCTACAGAACATTGTCCAGTGCCTGCTACAGAGCATTGGACAGTGCCCTACAAAACGCTGTTTGGAGCCGACAGAACATTGTCCAGTGCCTGCTACAGAGCATTGGACAGCGCCCTACAAAACGCTGGCTGGTGCCTACAGAACATTGTCCAGTGCCTGCTACAGAGCATTGGACAGCGCCCTACAAAACGCTGTCTGGTGCCTACAGAACATTGTCCAGTGCCTGCTACAGAGCATTGGACAGTGCCCTACAAAACGCTGTCTGGTGCCTACAGAACATTGTCCAGTGCCTGCTACAGAGCATTGGAAAGCGCCCTACAAAACGCTGTCTGGTGCCTACAGAACATTGTCCAGTGCCTGCTACAGAGCATTGGACAGCACCCTACAAAACGCTGTCTACAGAAAATTGTCCAGTGCCTGCTACAGAGCATTGGAAAGCACCCTACAAAACGCTGTCTGGTGCCTACAGAACATTGTCCAGTGCCTGCTACAGAGCTTTGGACAGCACCCTACAAAACGCTGTCTGGAGCCTACAGGACATTGTCCAGTGCCTGCTTCAGAGCATTGTATAGCGCCCTACAAGACGCTGTCTGGTGCCTACAGAACATTGTCCAGTGCCTGCTACAGAGCATTGTATAGCGCCCTACAAGACGCTGTCTGGTGCCTACAGAACATTGTCCAGTGCCTGCTACAGTGCATTGTATAGCGCCCTAGAAGACGCTGTCTGGTGCCTACAGAACCTTGTCCAGTGCCTGCTACAGAGCATTGTATAGCGCCCTAAAAGACGCTGTCTGGAGCCTACAGAACAGTGTCCAGTGCCTACTACAGAGCATTGTATAGCGCCCTACAAAACGCTGTCTGGAGCCTAGAATATTGTCCAGTGCCTACTACAGAGCATTGTATAGCGCCCTACAAAACACTGTCTGGAGCCTACAGAACATTGTATAGTGCCCTACAAAAAACACTGTCTGGAGTCTACAGAACATTGTATAGTGCCCTACAAAACGCTGTCTGGTGCCTACAGAACATTGTCCATTGCCTACTACAGAGCATTGTATAGCGCCCTACAAAACGCTGTCTGGAGCCTACAGAACATTGTCCAGTACCTGCTACAGAGCATTGTATAGCGCCCTACAAAACGCTGTCTGGAGCCTACATATCATTGTCCAGTGCCTACTGCAGAGCATTGTATAACGCCCTACAAAATGCTGTCTGGATCCTACAGAACATGCTCCAGTGCCTACTGCAGAGCATTGTATAGCAACCTACAAAACGCTGTCTTGAGCCTACAGAACATTGTCCAGTGCCTACTGCAGAGCATTGTATAGCGCCCTACAAAACGCTGTCTGGAGCCTACAGAACGTTGTCCAGTGCCTTCTGCAGAGCATTGTATAGCGCCCTACAAAACGCTGTCTGGAGCCTGCAGAACATTGTCAATCAATCAATCAATCATGTCACTTATAAAGCGCACTACATACCCGCGAGGGTCTCAAGGCGCTGGGGGAAGAGGGGGTGGTGCTGCTACTGATCGAAGAGCCAGGTCTTGAGGAGTCTTCTGAAGGCCAGTAGGTCTTGGGTCTGTCGGAGGTTGGTGGGGAGGGTGTTCCAGGTCTTGGCGGCGAGGTGGGAGAAGAATCTGCCGCCGGCGGTCGTTTTCCGGATGCGGGGGACTGTGGCGAGGGCGAGGCTGGTCGAGCGGAGCTGGCGGGTGGGGGTGTAGAAGCTGAGTCGTCTGTTGAGGTAGGCTGGTCCGGAGTTGTGGAGTGCTTTGTGTGCGTGGGTGAGGAGCTTGAAGGTTATCCTCTTGTTGACAGGGAGCCAGTGCAGGTCTCTCAGGTGGGGTGTGATGTGGCTGCGTCGGGGGATGTCGAGGATAAGACGTGCAGAGGCGTTCTGGATGAGTTGCAGCCGTCTCAGGAGCTTAGCCGTCGTTCCTGCGTAGAGGGCGTTTCCGTAGTCCAGCCTGCTGGTGACGAGGGCCTGGGTGACTGTTTTTCTTGTTTCGGTGGGGATCCACTTGAAGATCCTGCGGAGCATTCGGAGGATGTTGAAGCAGGATGAGGAAACGGCGTTGACCTGCTTAGTCATGGAGAGGGTGGGGTCGAGGATGACCCCTAGGTTGCGTACGTGGTCGGTGGGTGGCGGGGCTGTTCCCAGTGATGTTGGCCACCAGGAGTCGTCCCAGGCTGAAGGGTTGGAACCAAGGATGAGGACCTCCGTCTTGTCCGAGTTCAGCTTCAGGCGGCTGGTCCTCATCCATTCGGCGACGGCCTTCATTCCTTCGTGGAGGTGGGCTTTGGCGGTGTGAGGGTCTTTGGTGAGGGAGAGGATCAGCTGGGTGTCGTCGGCATAGGAGATGATGTTGAGGTTGTGCTGTCGGGCGACGTGGGCGAGGGGTGCCATGTAGATGTTGAACAGCGTTGGGCTGAGGGAGGAGCCTTGGGGTACGCCGCAGATGATCTTGGTGGCCTTGGATCGGAAGGGGGCGAGGCGGACGCTTTGTGTTCTGCCGGAAAGGAAGGATGTGGTCCAGTCCAGGGCCTTCTCTTGGATCCCGGCGTCGTGAAGGCGAGTTCGTAGTGTGTGGTGGCAGACCGTGTCGAAGGCGGCTGATAGGTCCAGGAGGATGAGGGCTGCTGTTTCTCCGTTGTCTAGCAGGGTCCTGATGTCATCGGTGGCGGCGATGAGGGCGGTTTCGGTGCTGTGGTTGCTGCGAAACCCGGACTGGGAAGGGTCCAGGATGTTGTTCTCCTCGAGGTAGCGGGTCAGTTGTTTGTTGACGATTTTCTCGGTGACCTTCGCGGGGAACGGGAGCAGAGAGATGGGTCGGAAGTTCTTGAGGTCCTTGGGGTCTGCCTTGGGTTTCTTGAGTAAGGCGGTGATCTCGGCGTGCTTCCAGCTTTCCGGGAAGGTTGCTGTCTCGAAGGAGATGTTGATTATTTTCCGGAGATGGGGCGCGATGGCTGTACTGGCTTTCTTGAAGATGTGGTGAGGGCACGGGTCTAGCGGTGAACCGGAGTGGATGGTGTTCATGATCTCGCTGGTGTCCTCGTCGTTGATGTTGGTCCAGGAGAGCAGGCGGTTGTGGGGGCAGTGGTCTCGGTGGTTGCCGGGGCGGTCGTGGTGTTGAAGCTGTCGTGGATGTCGGCGATTTTGCGGTGGAAGAAGGTGGCCAGTGAGTCGCACAGGTCTCGCGACGGCTGGATGTCGTTGGTGTTGGAGCTGGGGTTGGAGAGTTCCTTCACGATGTTGAAGAGCTCTTTGCTGTTGTGTGCGTTGTTGTCTAGGCGGTCTTTGAGTGAGGCCCTTTTGGCGGATCTGATGAGGTCATGGTGACTGCGGGTGGCGCTCTTGTGGGCGGCGTAGCTGTCCGCTGTCCGTTCGTGGAGCCAGATCTTCTCCAGTTTTCGGCATGTTCGTTTGGAGGCCTGGAGGTCTTCGGTGAACCAGGTGGCTTTCTTGCTGGTGTGGCTGTTGGGCAGATTCTTGAGCGGGGCGAGGGTGTTGGCGCAGTCGTCGATCCACTGTCTGAGGTTGCGGGCGGCGGTGTCGGGGTCGGAGGGTTCGGCGGGTGGGCTCAGGGCGAGGGTTGTGGTTAGCTGGTCTTCCGTGACTCTGCTCCAGCAGCGGCGAGGCATTTGTTCGGTGCGGTGGTGCGTGGTGGGCTTCCTGTAGGTGAAGTGGATGCAGTGGTGGTCAGTCCAGTGGGGTTCAGAGGTGTGGTTGAAGGAGACGTGTGGGCTTGCGGAAAAGATGGAGTCGAGCGTGTGGCCGGCGGCGTGGGTGGGTGTAGTCACGAGCTGTCTGAGTCCGAGGGTGGCGAGGTTGTCGATCAGGGTGGTGGAGTTGGTGTCCTTGTTGTTCTCGAGGTGGAAGTTCAGGTCCCCGAGGAGGATGTAGTCCGTGGAGGCGATGGCGTGTGTGCTGACGAAGTCAGCGATGGAATCGCTGAACTGTGGTCGGGGTCCGGGGGGTCTGTAGATGAGGGTTCCTCTGAGGGTGGTGTTGGGATCGGTGTGGATCTGGAAGTGCATGTGTTCGGCGGTGCTGAGGGTGTCGTCGGTGTTGGTTGAGACTCTGAGGGTGTTCCTGTGGACGATGGCGATGCCTCCTCCGACTCCATTGGTGCGGTCCCTGCGGGTGATCTTGTATCCGTCCGGGATGGCAATGGCGATGTCGGGGGCTGAAGCGGGATTCAGCCAGGTCTCCGTCAGGAATGCGAAGTCTGGGGAGGTTGAGTCGAGAAGGTCCCAGAGTTCGATGGCGTGTTTGCGGGCGGAGCGGGTGTTGAGGAGGATGCATCTGAGGTAGTTGGGTTCTTTCCTGGGCGGTGGTTTGGCGGGGCGGGTGCTGGCGAAGCTGCAGTTCCGGCAGGTGAAGGGCCCTTGGGTGCGCTTCGGGGTGGCCTGGTAGCAGGCGTGATCTTTTCCGGGGTTGAGTGCGTGGAGGGTGCTGGCGTCGTATCGGCGTCTGTTGATGTGGTGGGCGTGGGGGATGCCCGGACCAGGGGGTCTGGCGCTGGGCGCGGTCACGGTGCGGACGGGCGCAGACGGGCTTGCCTTAGGCGCGCCAGCGGCGCGCCAGCGGCGCGCCCGCTGCGCACGTCCGCTGCGCGGCCGCACAGCGGCCGCCATAAATGGGGAGGTGGGAGGGAGGAGCAGGGAATGGGGCAGCGAATGGGCAGTGAGGGGGCGGGGCCGCAGGGGCGCAGCGGCGGGAAACAGGCACAGAAGGGAAAACGAGCACAATCAGGGCATCAAGGGGGCACAGAAAGGGAAAAACCGAGCACAATCAGGGGCAGCAAGGGGGCACAGAAAGGAAAAAACGAGCACAATCAGGGGCAGCAAGGGGGCACAGAAAGGAAAAACGAGCACAATGAGGGGCAGCAAGGGGGGCACAGAAAGGAAAAAACGAGCACAATCAGGGGCAGCAAGGGGGCACAGAAAGGAAAAAACTAGCACAATCAGGGGCAGCAAGGGGGCACAGAAAGGAAAAAACTAGCACAATGAGGGGCAGCAAGGGGGCACAGAAAGGAAAAACGAGCACAATCAGGGGCAGCAAGGGGGGCACAGAAAGGAAAAACGAGCACAATCAGGGGCAGCAAGGGGGCACAGAAAGGAAAAACCGAGCACAATCAGGGGCAGCAAGGGGGCACAGAAAGGAAAAACTAGCACAATCAGGGGCAGCAAGGGGGCACAGAAAGGAAAAACGAGCACAATCAGGGGCAGCAAGGGGGGCACAGAAAGGAAAAAACGAGCACAATCAGGGGCAGCAAGGGGGCACAGAAAGGAAAAACGAGCACAATCAGGGGCAGCAAGGGGGCACAGAAAGAAAAAACGAGCACAATCAGGGGCAGCAAGGGGGCACAGAAAGGAAAAAAAACGAGCACAATCAGGGGCAGCAAGGGGGCACAGAAAGGAAAAACTAGCACAATGAGGGGCAGCAAGGGGGCACAGAAAGGAAAAACGGGCACAATCAGGGACAGCAAGGGGGGCACAGAAAGGAAAAAACGAGCACAATCAGGGGCAGCAAGGGGGCACAGAAAGGAAAAACGAGCACAATCAGGGGCAGCAAGGGGGGCGCAGAAAGGAAAAAACGAGCACAATCAGGGGCAGCAAGGGGGCACAGAAAGGAAAAAACGAGCACAATCAGGGGCAGCAAGGGGGCACAGAAAGGAAAAACGAGCACAATCAGGGGCAGCAGCAGGGCACACAGACGGAGCTGTGTGGTGGGGGAGCGACCTACCAGTCAAGGTCAGTCCAGTCAGCCTCCTGCAGAGCATTGTATAGCGCCCTACAAAACGCTGTCTAGAGCCTACAGAACATTGTCCAGTGCCTACTGCAGAGCATTGTATAGCACCCTACAAAACTCTGTCTGGAGCCTACAGAACATTGTTCAGTGCCGACTACAGAGCATTATATAGCGCCCTATAAAACGCTGTCTGGAGCCTACAGAACATTGTCCAGTGCCTTCTACAGAGCATTGTATAGCGCACTACAAGACGCTGTCTGGTTCCTACAGAAAATTGTCCAGTGCCTGCTACAGAGCATTGTATAGCGCCCTACAAGACGCTGTCTGGTGCCTACAGAACATTGTCCAGTGCCTGCTATAGTGCGTTGTATAGCGCCCTAGAAGACGCTGTCTGGTGCCTACAGAACATTGTCCAGTGCCTGCTACAGAGCATTGTATAGCGCCCTAAAAGACGCTGTCTGGAGCCTACAGAACATTGTCCAGTGCCTACTACAGAGCATTGTATAGCGCCCTACAAAACGCTGTCTGGAGCCAAGAATATTGTCCAGTGCCTACTACAGAGCATTGTATAGCGCCCTACAAAACACTGTCTGGAGCCTACAGAACATTGTTTAGCGCCCTACAACACGCTGTCTGGAGTCTACAAAACATTGTATAGTGCCCTACAAAACGCTGTCTGGTGCCTACAGAACATTGTCCATTGCCTACTACAGAGCATTGTATAGCGCCCTACAAAACGCTGTCTGGAGCCTACAGAACATTGTGCAGTGCCTACTACAGATCATTGTATAGCGCCCTACAAAACGCTGTCTGGAGCTTACATAACATTGTCCAGTGCCTACTGCAGAGCATTGTATAGCGCCCTACAAAACGCTGTCTGGAGCCTACAGAACATTGTCCAGTGCCTGCTACAGAGCATTGTATAGCGCCCTAAAAGCTGTCTGGAGCCTACATATCATTGTCCAGTGCCTACTGCAGAGCATTGTATAGCGCCCTACAAAACGCTGTCTGGATCCTACAGAACATGCTCCAGTGCCTACTGCAGAGCATTGTATAGCGACCTACAAAACGCTGTCTTGAGCCTACAGAACATTGTCCAGTGCCTACTGCAGAGCATTGTATAGCGCCCTACAAAACGCTGTCTGGAGCCTACAGAACATTTTCCAGTGCCTACTGCAGAGCATTGTCTAGCGCCCTACAAATCGCTGTCTGAAGCCTACAGAACATTGAGCAGTGCCTACTACAGAGCATTGCATAGCGCCCTACAAAACGCTGTCTGGTGCCTACAGAACATTGTCCAGTGCCTACTACAGAGCATTGTATAGCGCCCAACAAAACGCTGTCTGGAGCCTACAGAACATTGTCCAGTGCCTACTACAGAGCATTGTATAGCGCCCTACAAAACGCTCTCTAGTGCCTACAGAACATTGTCCAGTGCCTACTACAGAGCATTGTATAGCGCCCTACAAAACGCTGTCTGGAGCCTACAGAACATTGTCCAGTGCCTATTACAGAGCATTGTATAGCGCTCTACAAAAAGAGGTCTGGAGCCTACAGCACATTGAGCAGTGCCTACTACAGAGCATTGTATAGCGCCCTACAAAATGCTGTCTAGAGCCTACAGAACATTGTCCAGTGCCTACTACAGAGAATTGTATAGCGCCCTACAAAACGCTGTCTTGAGCCTACAGAACATTGTCCAGTGCCTGTTACAGAGCATTGTATATCGCCAAACAAAACGCTGTCAATAGCCTACAAAACATTGTCCAGTGCCTACTAGAGAGCATTGTATAGCGCCCTACAAAATGCTGTCTGGAGCCTACAGAACATTGTCCAGTGCCTACTAGAGAGCATTGTATATATCCCTACAAATTGCTGTCTGGAGCCTACAGAACATTGTCCAGTGCCTACTACAGAGCATTGTATAGCGCCCTACAAAACTCTGTCTGGCGCCTACAGAACATTGTCCAGTGCCTACTACAGAGCCTTGTATAGCGCCCTACAAAACGCTGTTTGGGGGCTACAGAACACTGTAAAGTGCCTACTACAGAGCATTGTAAAGCGCCCTACAAAACGCTGTCTGGTGCCTATAGAACATTGTCCAGTACCTATTACAGGGCATTGTATAGCGCCCTACAAAACGCTCTCTAGTGCCTACAGAACATTGTCCAGTGCCTACTACAGAGCATTGTATAGCGCCCTACAAAGAGCTGTCTGGAGCCTACAGAACATTGTCCAGTGACTGCTCCAGTGCCTGCTACAGAGCATTGTATAGCGCCCTACCAAACTCTGTCTGGAGCCTACAGAACATTGTCCAGTGCCTGCTACAGAGCATTGTATAGCGCCCTACAAAACACTGTCTGGAGCCTACAGAACATTATCCAGTGCCTGCTACAGAGCATTGTATAGCGCCCTACAAAACGCTGTCTGGAGCCTACAGAACATTGTCCAGTGCCTGCTACAGAGCATTGTACAGCGCCCTACAAAACGCTGTCTGGTGCCTACAGAACATTGTCCAGTGCCTGCTACAGAGCATTGGACAGCGCCCTACAAAACGCTGTCTGGAGCCTACAGAACATTGTCCAGTGCCTGCTACAGAGCATTGGACAGCGCCCTACAAAACGCTGTCTGGAGCCTACAGAACATTGTCCAGCGCCTGCTACCGAGCATTGGACAGCGCCCTACAAAACGCTGTCTGGAGCCTACAGAACATTGTCCAGTGCCTGGTACCGAGCATTGGACAGCGCCTACAAAACGCTGTCTGGAGCCTGCAGAACATTGTCCAGTGCCTGTTACCGAGGATTGGACAGCGCCCTACAAAACGCTGTCTGGAGCCTACAGAACATTGTCCAGTGCCTGCTACAGAGCATTGGACAGCGCCCTACAAAACACTGTCTGGTGCCTACAGAACATTGTCCAGTGCCTGCTACAGAGCATTTTTGGCGCCCTAGAAGACGCTGTCTGGAGCTTACAGAACATTGTCCAGTGCCTACTACAGGGCATTGTATAGCGCCCTACAAAACGCATCTGGAGCCTAGAACATTGTCCAGTGCCTACTACAGAGCATTGTATAGTGCCCTACAAGACGCTGTCTGGTGCCTACAGAACATTGTCCAGTGCATGCTACAGAGCATTGGACAACGCCCTACAAAACGCTGTCTGGTGCCTACAGAACATTGTCCAGTGCCTGCTACAGAGCATTGGACAGCGCCCTACAAAATGCTGTCTGGTGCCTACAGAACATTGTCCAGTGCCTGCTACAGAGCATTGGACAGCGCCCTACAAAACGCTGTCTGTAGCCTACAGAACATTGTCCAGTGCCTGCTACAGAGCATTGGACAGCGCCCTACAAAACGCTGTCTGTAGCCTACATAACATTGTCCAGTGACTGCTACAGAGCATTGTATAGCGCCCTACAACACGCTGTCTGGTGCCTACAGAACATTGTCCAGTGCCTGCTACAGAGCATTGTATAGCACCCTAGAAGACACTGTCTGGTGCCTACAGAACATTGGCCAGTGCCTGCTACAGAGCATTGTATAGCGCCCTAAAAGACGCTGTCTGGAGCCTACAGAACATTGTCCAGTGCCTACTACAGAGCATTGTATAGCGCCCTACAAAACGCTGTCTGGAGCCTCAGAAAATTGACCAGTGCCTACTACAGAGCATTGTATAGCGCCCTACAAAACACTGTCTGGATCCTACAGAACATTGTAAAGCGCCCTACAAAGTGCTGTCAGGAGCCTACAGAACATTGTGTAGTGCCCTACAAAACGCTGTCTGGTGCCTACAGAACATTGTCCAGTGCCTACTACAGAGTATTGTATAGCGCCCTACAAAATGCTGTCTGGAGCCTAAAGAACATTGTCCAGTGCCTACTACAGAGCATTGTATAGCGCCCTACAAAACGCTGTCTGGAGCCTACAGAACATTGTGCAGTGCCTGCTGCAGAGCATTGTATAGCGCCATACAAAACGCTGTCTGGAGCCTACAGAACATTGTCCAGTGCCTGCTACAGAGCATTGTATAGCGCCCTACAAAACGCTGTCTGGAGCCTACAGAACATTGTCCAGTGCCTGCTACAGAGCATTGTATAGCGCCCTACAAAACACTGTCTGGATCCTACAGAACATTGTCCAGTGCCTACTGCAGAGCATTGTATAGCGCCCTACAAAACGCTGTCTGGAGCCTACAGAACATTGTCCAGTGCCTACTGCAGAGCATTGTATAGCGCCCTACAAAACGCTGTCTGGAGCCTACATATCATTGTCCAGTGCCTACTGCAGAGCATTGTATAGCGCCCTACAAAACGCTGTCTGGAGCCTACAGAACATTGTCCAGTGCCTACTGCAGAGCATTGTATAGCGCCCTAAAAACGCTGTCTGGAGCCTACAGAACATTGTCCAGTGCCTGCTGCAAAGCATTGTATAGCGCCCTACAAAACGCTTCCTGGAGCCTACAGAACATTGTCCAGTGCCTGCTGCAGAGCATTGTATAGCGCCCTACAAAACGCTGTCTGGAGCCTACAGAACATTGTCCAGTGCCTACTGCAGAGCATTGTATAGCGCCCTACAAAACGCTGTCTGGAGCCTACAGAACATTATCCAGTGCCTGCTGCAAAGCATTGTATAGCGCCCTACAAAACGCTTTCTGGAGCCTACAGAACATTGTCCAGTGCCTGCTGCAGAGCATTGTATAGCGCCCTACAAAACGCAGTCTGGAGCCTACAGAACATCGTCCAGTGCCTGCTACAGAGCATTGTATAGCGCCCTACAAAACGCTGTCTGGAGCCTACAGAACATTGTCCAGTGCCTGCTACAGAGCATTGTACAGCGCCCTACAAAACGCTGTCTGGAGCCTACAGAACATTGTCCAGTGCCTGCTACAGAGCATTGTACAGCGCCCTACAAAACGCTGTCTGGAGCCTACAGAACATTGTCCAGTGCCTGCTACAGAGCATTGTACAGCGCCCTACAAAACGCTGTCTGGTGCCTACAGAACATTGTCCAGTGCCTGCTACAGAGCATTGGACAGCGCCCTACAAAACTCTGTCTGGTGCCTACAGAACATTGTCCAGTGCCTGCTACAGAGCATTGGCCAGCGCCCTACAAAACGCTGTCTGGAGCCTACAGAACATTGTCCAGTGCCTGCTACAGAGCATTGGACAGCGCCCTACAAAACGCTATCTGGAGCCTACAGAACATTGTCCAGTGCCTGCTACAGATCATTGGACAGCGCCCTACAAAACGCTGTCTGGAGCCTACAGAACATTGTCCAGTGCCTGCTACAGAGCATTGGACAGCGCCCTACAAAACGCTGTCTGGAGTCTACAGAACATTGTCCAGTGCCTGCTACAGAGCATTGGACAGCGCCCTACAAATCGCTGTCTGGTGCCTACAGAACATTGTCCAGTGCCTGCTACAGAGCATTGGACAGAGCCCTACAAAACGCTGTCTGGTGCCTACAGAACATTGTCCAGTGCCTGCTACAGAGCATTGGACAGCGCCCTACAAAACGCTGTCTGGTGCCTACAGAACATTGTCCAGTGCCTGCTAAAGAGCATTGGACAGCGCCCTACAAAACGCTGTCTGGTGCCTACAGAATATTGTCCAGTGCCTGCTACAGAGCATTGGACAGCGCCCTACAAAACGCTGTCTACAGAAAACTGTCTAGTGCCTGCTACAGAGCATTGGACAGCACCCTACAAAACGCTGTCTGGTGCCTACAGAACATTGTCCAGTCCCTGCTACAGAGCATTGGACAGCACCCTACAAAACGCTGTCTGGTGCCTACAGAAGATTGGCCAGTGCCTGCTACAGAGCATTGTATAGCGCCCTAAAAGACGCTGTCTGGAGCCTACAGAACATTGTCCAGTGCCTACTACAGAGCATTGTATAGCGCCCTACAAAACGCTGTCTGGAGCCTAGAAAATTGTCCAGTGCCTACTACAGAGCATTGTATAGCGCCCTACAAAACACTGTCTGGATCCTACAGAACATTGTAAAGCGCCCTACAAAGTGCTGTCAGAGCCTACAGAACATTGTATAGTGCCCTACAAAACGCTGTCTGGTGCCTACAGAACATTGTACAGTGCCTACTACAGAGTATTGTATAGCGCCCTACAAAATGCTGTCTGGAGCCTAAAGAACATTGTCCAGTGCCTACTACAGAGCATTGTATAGCGCCCTACAAAACGCTGTCTGGAGCCTACAGAACATTGTGCAGTGCCTGCTGCAGAGCATTGTATAGCGCCATACAAAACGCTGTCTGGAGCCTACAGAACATTGTCCAGTGCCTGCTACAGAGCATTGTATAGCGCCCTACAAAACGCTGTCTGGAGCCTACAGAACATTGTCCAGTGCCTGCTACAGAGCATTGTATAGCGCCCTACAAAACGCTGTCTGGATCCTACAGAACATTGTCCAGTGCCTACTGCAGAGCATTGTATAGCGCCCTACAAAACGCTGTCTGGAGCCTACAGAACATTGTCCAGTGCCTACTGCAGAGCATTGTATAGCGCCCTACAAAACGCTGTCTGGAGCCTACATATCATTGTCCAGTGCCTACTGCAGAGCATTGTATAGCGCCCTACAAAACGCTGTCTGGAGCCTACAGAACATTGTCCAGTGCCTACTGCAGAGCATTGTATAGCGCCCTAAAAACGCTGTCTGGAGCCTACAGAACATTGTCCAGTGCCTGCTGCAAAGCATTGTATAGCGCCCTACAAAACGCTTCCTGGAGCCTACAGAACATTGTCCAGTGCCTGCTGCAGAGCATTGTATAGCGCCCTACAAAACACTGTCTGGAGCCTACAGAACATTGTCCAGTGTCTACTGCAGAGCATTGTATAGCGCCCTACAAAACGCTGTCTGGAGCCTACAGAACATTATCCAGTGCCTGCTGCAAAGCATTGTATAGCGCCCTACAAGACGCTTTCTGGAGCCTACAGAACATTGTCCAGTGCCTACTGCAGAGCATTGTATAGCGCCCTACAAAACGCTGTCTGGAGCCTACAGAACATTGTCCAGTGCCTACTGCAGAGCATTGTATAGCGCCCTAAAAAACGCTGTCTGGAGCCTACAGAACATTGTCCAGTGCCTGCTGCAAAGCATTGTATAGCGCCCTACAAAACGCTTCCTGGAGCCTACAGAACATTGTCCAGTGCCTGCTGCAGAGCATTGTATAGCGCCCTACAAAACACTGTCTGGAGCCTACAGAACATTGTCCAGTGCCTACTGCAGAGCATTGTATAGCGCCCTACAAAACGCTGTCTGGAGCCTACAGAACATTATCCAGTGCCTGCTGCAAAGCATTGTATAGCGCCCTACAAGACGCTTTCTGGAGCCTACAGAACATTGTCCAGTGCCTGCTGCAGAGCATTGTATAGCGCCCTACAAAACGCAGTCTGGAGCCTACAGAACATAGTCCAGTGCCTGCTACAGAGCATTGTACAGCGCCCTACAAAACGCTGTCTGGAGCCTACAGAACATTGTCCAGTGCCTGCTACAGAGCATTGTACAGCGCCCTACAAAATGCTGTCTGGAGCCTACAGAACATTGTCCAGTGCCTGCTACAGAGCATTGTACAGCGCCCTACAAAACGCTGTCTGGTGCCTACAGAACATTGTCCAGTGCCTGCTACAGAGCATTGGACAGCGCCCTACAAAACGCTGTCTGGTGCCTACAGAACATTGTCCAGTGCCTGCTACAGAGCATTGGCCAGCGCCCTACAAAACGCTGTCTGGAGCCTACAGAACATTGTCCAGTGCCTGCTACAGAGCATTGGACAGCGCCCTACAAAACGCTATCTGGAGCCTACAGAACATTGTCCAGTGCCTGCTACAGATCATTGGACAGCGCCCTACAAAACGCTGTCTGGAGCCTACAGAACATTGTCCAGTGCCTGCTACAGAGCATTGGACAGCGCCCTACAAAACGCTGTCTGGAGTCTACAGAACATTGTCCAGTGCCTGCTACAGAGCATTGGACAGCGCCCTACAAATCGCTGTCTGGTGCCTACAGAACATTGTCCAGTGCCTGCTACAGAGCATTGGACAGAGCCCTACAAAACGCTGTCTGGTGCCTACAGAACATTGTCCAGTGCCTGCTACAGAGCATTGGACAGCGCCCTACAAAACGCTGTCTGGTGCCTACAGAACATTGTCCAGTGCCTGCTAAAGAGCATTGGACAGCGCCCTACAAAACGCTGTCTGGTGCCTACAGAATATTGTCCAGTGCCTGCTACAGAGCATTGGACAGCGCCCTACAAAACGCTGTCTACAGAAAACTGTCTAGTGCCTGCTACAGAGCATTGGACAGCACCCTACAAAACGCTGTCTGGTGCCTACAGAACATTGTCCAGTCCCTGCTACAGAGCATTGGACAGCACCCTACAAAACGCTGTCTGGTGCCTACAGAAGATTGGCCAGTGCCTGCTACAGAGCATTGTATAGCGCCCTACAAGACGCTGTCTGGAGCCTACAGAACATTGTCCAGTGCCTACTACAGAGCATTGTATAGCGCCCTACAAAACGCTGTCTGGAGCCTAGAAAATTGTCCAGTGCCTACTACAGAGCATTGTATAGCGCCCTACAAAACACTGTCTGGATCCTACAGAACATTGTAAAGCGCCCTACAAAGTGCTGTCAGGAGCCTACAGAACATTGTATAGTGCCCTACAAAACTCTGTCTGGTGCCTACAGAACATTGTCCAGTGCCTACTACAGAGTATTGTATAGCGCCCTACAAAATGCTGTCTGGAGCCTAAAGAACATTGTCCAGTGCCTACTACAGAGCATTGTATAGCGCCCTACAAAACGCTGTCTGGAGCCTACAGAACATTGTGCAGTGCCTGCTGCAGAGCATTGTATAGCGCCATACAAAACGCTGTCTGGAGCCTACAGAACATTGTCCAGTGCCTGCTACAGAGCATTGTATAGCGCCCTACAAAACGCTGTCTGGAGCCTACAGAACATTGTCCAGTGCCTGCTACAGAGCATTGTATAGCGCCCTACAAAACGCTGTCTGGATCCTACAGAACATTGTCCAGTGCCTACTGCAGAGCATTGTATAGCGCCCTACAAAACGCTGTCTGGAGCCTACAGAACATTGTCCAGTGCCTACTGCAGAGCATTGTATAGCGCCCTACAAAACGCTGTCTGGAGCCTACATATCATTGTCCAGTGCCTACTGCAGAGCATTGTATAGCGCCCTACAAAACGCTGTCTGGAGCCTACAGAACATTGTCCAGTGCCTACTGCAGAGCATTGTATAGCGCCCTAAAAAACGCTGTCTGGAGCCTACAGAACATTGTCCAGTGCCTGCTGCAAAGCATTGTATAGCGCCCTACAAAACGCTTCCTGGAGCCTACAGAACATTGTCCAGTGCCTGCTACAGAGCATTGTACAGCGCCCTACAAAACGCTGTCTGGTGCCTACAGAACATTGTCCAGTGCCTGCTACAGAGCATTGGACAGCGCCCTACAAAACGCTGTCTGGAGCCTACAGAACATTGTCCAGTGCCTGCTACAGAGCATTGGACAGCGCCCTACAAAACGCTGTCTGGAGCCTACAGAACATTGTCCAGTGCCTGCTACAGAGCATTGGACAGCGCCCTACAAAACGCTGTCTGGAGCCTACAGAACATTGTCCAGTGCCTGGTACCGAGCATTGGACAGCGCCTACAAAACGCTGTCTGGAGCCTGCAGAACATTGTCCAGTGCCTGTTACCGAGCATTGGACAGCGCCCTACAAAACGCTGTCTGGAGCCTACAGAACATTGTCCAGTGCCTGCTACAGAGCATTGGACAGCGCCCTACAAAACACTGTCTGGTGCCTACAGAACATTGTCCAGTGCCTGCTACAGAGCATTTTTGGCGCCCTAGAAGACGCTGTCTGGAGCTTACAGAACATTGTCCAGTGCCTACTACAGGGCATTGTATAGCGCCCTACAAAACGCATCTGGAGCCTAGAACATTGTCCAGTGCCTACTACAGAGCATTGTATAGTGCCCTACAAGACGCTGTCTGGTGCCTACAGAACATTGTCCAGTGCATGCTACAGAGCATTGGACAACGCCCTACAAAACGCTGTCTGGTGCCTACAGAACATTGTCCAGTGCCTGCTACAGAGCATTGGACAGCGCCCTACAAAATGCTGTCTGGTGCCTACAGAACATTGTCCAGTGCCTGCTACAGAGCATTGGACAGCGCCCTACAAAACGCTGTCTGTAGCCTACAGAACATTGTCCAGTGCCTGCTACAGAGCATTGGACAGCGCCCTACAAAACGCTGTCTGTAGCCTACATAACATTGTCCAGTGACTGCTACAGAGCATTGTATAGCGCCCTACAACACGCTGTCTGGTGCCTACAGAACATTGTCCAGTGCCTGCTACAGAGCATTGTATAGCACCCTAGAAGACACTGTCTGGTGCCTACAGAACATTGGCCAGTGCCTGCTACAGAGCATTGTATAGCGCCCTAAAAGACGCTGTCTGGAGCCTACAGAACATTGTCCAGTGCCTACTACAGAGCATTGTATAGCGCCCTACAAAACGCTGTCTGGAGCCTCAGAAAATTGACCAGTGCCTACTACAGAGCATTGTATAGCGCCCTACAAAACACTGTCTGGATCCTACAGAACATTGTAAAGCGCCCTACAAAGTGCTGTCAGGAGCCTACAGAACATTGTGTAGTGCCCTACAAAACGCTGTCTGGTGCCTACAGAACATTGTCCAGTGCCTACTACAGAGTATTGTATAGCGCCCTACAAAATGCTGTCTGGAGCCTAAAGAACATTGTCCAGTGCCTACTACAGAGCATTGTATAGCGCCCTACAAAACGCTGTCTGGAGCCTACAGAACATTGTGCAGTGCCTGCTGCAGAGCATTGTATAGCGCCATACAAAACGCTGTCTGGAGCCTACAGAACATTGTCCAGTGCCTGCTACAGAGCATTGTAAAGCGCCCTACAAAACGCTGTCTGGAGCCTACAGAACATTGTCCAGTGCCTGCTACAGAGCATTGTATAGCGCCCTACAAAACGCTGTCTGGATCCTACAGAACATTGTCCAGTGCCTACTGCAGAGCATTGTATAGCGCCCTACAAAACGCTGTCTGGAGCCTACAGAACATTGTCCAGTGCCTACTGCAGAGCATTGTATAGCGCCCTACAAAACGCTGTCTGGAGCCTACATATCATTGTCCAGTGCCTACTGCAGAGCATTGTATAGCGCCCTACAAAACGCTGTCTGGAGCCTACAGAACATTGTCCAGTGCCTACTGCAGAGCATTGTATAGCGCCCTAAAAACGCTGTCTGGAGCCTACAGAACATTGTCCAGTGCCTGCTGCAAAGCATTGTATAGCGCCCTACAAAACGCTTCCTGGAGCCTACAGAACATTGTCCAGTGCCTGCTGCAGAGCATTGTATAGCGCCCTACAAAACGCTGTCTGGAGCCTACAGAACATTGTCCAGTGCCTACTGCAGAGCATTGTATAGCGCCCTACAAAACGCTGTCTGGAGCCTACAGAACATTATCCAGTGCCTGCTGCAAAGCATTGTATAGCGCCCTACAAAACGCTTTCTGGAGCCTACAGAACATTGTCCAGTGCCTGCTGCAGAGCATTGTATAGCGCCCTACAAAACGCAGTCTGGAGCCTACAGAACATCGTCCAGTGCCTGCTACAGAGCATTGTATAGCGCCCTACAAAACGCTGTCTGGAGCCTACAGAACATTGTCCAGTGCCTGCTACAGAGCATTGTACAGCGCCCTACAAAACGCTGTCTGGAGCCTACAGAACATTGTCCAGTGCCTGCTACAGAGCATTGTACAGCGCCCTACAAAACGCTGTCTGGAGCCTAC
Source organism: Calotriton arnoldi (assembly GCA_963921515.1). NCBI lineage: Eukaryota > Metazoa > Chordata > Amphibia > Caudata > Salamandridae > Calotriton > Calotriton arnoldi. The sequence continues at coordinate 83,234 of CAWUFW010015382.1, read as the reverse complement.
AGAACATTGTCCAGTGCCTGCTACAGAGCATTGTACAGCGCCCTACAAAACGCTGTCTGGTGCCTACAGAACATTGTCCAGTGCCTGCTACAGAGCATTGGACAGCGCCCTACAAAACGCTGTCTGGTGCCTACAGAACATTGTCCAGTGCCTGCTACAGAGCATTGGCCAGCGCCCTACAAAACGCTGTCTGGAGCCTACAGAACATTGTCCAGTGCCTGCTACAGAGCATTGGACAGCGCCCTACAAAACGCTATCTGGAGCCTACAGAACATTGTCCAGTGCCTGCTACAGATCATTGGACAGCGCCCTACAAAACGCTGTCTGGAGCCTACAGAACATTGTCCAGTGCCTGCTACAGAGCATTGGACAGCGCCCTACAAAACGCTGTCTGGAGTCTACAGAACATTGTCCAGTGCCTGCTACAGAGCATTGGACAGCGCCCTACAAATCGCTGTCTGGTGCCTACAGAACATTGTCCAGTGCCTGCTACAGAGCATTGGACAGAGCCCTACAAAACGCTGTCTGGTGCCTACAGAACATTGTCCAGTGCCTGCTACAGAGCATTGGACAGCGCCCTACAAAACGCTGTCTGGTGCCTACAGAACATTGTCCAGTGCCTGCTAAAGAGCATTGGACAGCGCCCTACAAAACGCTGTCTGGTGCCTACAGAATATTGTCCAGTGCCTGCTACAGAGCATTGGACAGCGCCCTACAAAACGCTGTCTACAGAAAACTGTCTAGTGCCTGCTACAGAGCATTGGACAGCACCCTACAAAACGCTGTCTGGTGCCTACAGAACATTGTCCAGTCCCTGCTACAGAGCATTGGACAGCACCCTACAAAACGCTGTCTGGTGCCTACAGAAGATTGGCCAGTGCCTGCTACAGAGCATTGTATAGCGCCCTACAAGACGCTGTCTGGAGCCTACAGAACATTGTCCAGTGCCTACTACAGAGCATTGTATAGCGCCCTACAAAACGCTGTCTGGAGCCTAGAAAATTGTCCAGTGCCTACTACAGAGCATTGTATAGCGCCCTACAAAACACTGTCTGGATCCTACAGAACATTGTAAAGCGCCCTACAAAGTGCTGTCAGGAGCCTACAGAACATTGTCCAGTGCCTACTACAGAGTATTGTATAGCGCCCTACAAAATGCTGTCTGGAGCCTAAAGAACATTGTCCAGTGCCTACTACAGAGCATTGTATAGCGCCCTACAAAACGCTGTCTGGAGCCTACAGAACATTGTGCAGTGCCTGCTGCAGAGCATTGTATAGCGCCATACAAAACGCTGTCTGGAGCCTACAGAACATTGTCCAGTGCCTGCTACAGAGCATTGTATAGCGCCCTACAAAACGCTGTCTGGAGCCTACAGAACATTGTCCAGTGCCTGCTACAGAGCATTGTATAGCGCCCTACAAAACGCTGTCTGGATCCTACAGAACATTGTCCAGTGCCTACTGCAGAGCATTGTATAGCGCCCTACAAAACGCTGTCTGGAGCCTACAGAACATTGTCCAGTGCCTACTGCAGAGCATTGTATAGCGCCCTACAAAACGCTGTCTGGAGCCTACATATCATTGTCCAGTGCCTACTGCAGAGCATTGTATAGCGCCCTACAAAACGCTGTCTGGAGCCTACAGAACATTGTCCAGTGCCTACTGCAGAGCATTGTATAGCGCCCTAAAAAACGCTGTCTGGAGCCTACAGAACATTGTCCAGTGCCTGCTGCAGAGCATTGTATAGCGCCCTACAAAACGCTTCCTGGAGCCTACAGAACATTGTCCAGTGCCTGCTGCAGAGCATTGTATAGCGCCCTACAAAACACTGTCTGGAGCCTACAGAACATTGTCCAGTGCCTACTGCAGAGCATTGTATAGCGCCCTACAAAACGCTGTCTGGAGCCTACAGAACATTATCCAGTGCCTGCTACAAAGCATTGTATAGCGCCCTACAAGACGCTTTCTGGAGCCTACAGAACATTGTCCAGTGCCTGCTGCAGAGCATTGTATAGCGCCCTACAAAACGCAGTCTGGAGCCTACAGAACATCGTCCAGTGCCTGCTACAGAGCATTGTATAGCGCCCTACAAAACGCTGTCTGGAGCCTACAGAACATTGTCCAGTGCCTGCTACAGAGCATTGTACAGCGCCCTACAAAACGCTGTCTGGAGCCTACAGAACATTGTCCAGTGCCTGCTACAGAGCATTGTACAGCGCCCTACAAAACGCTGTCTGGAGCCTACAGAACATTGTCCAGTGCCTGCTACAGAGCATTGTACAGCGCCCTACAAAACGCTGTCTGGTGCCTACAGAACATTGTCCAGTGCCTGCTACAGAGCATTGGACAGCGCCCTACAAAACGCTGTCTGGTGCCTACAGAACATTGTCCAGTGCCTGCTACAGAGCATTGGCCAGCGCCCTACAAAACGCTGTCTGGAGCCTACAGAACATTGTCCAGTGCCTGCTACAGAGCATTGGACAGCGCCCTACAAAACGCTATCTGGAGCCTACAGAACATTGTCCAGTGCCTGCTACAGATCATTGGACAGCGCCCTACAAAACGCTGTCTGGAGCCTACAGAACATTGTCCAGTGCCTGCTACAGAGCATTGGACAGCGCCCTACAAAACGCTGTCTGGAGTCTACAGAACATTGTCCAGTGCCTGCTACAGAGCATTGGACAGCGCCCTACAAATCGCTGTCTGGTGCCTACAGAACATTGTCCAGTGCCTGCTACAGAGCATTGGACAGAGCCCTACAAAACGCTGTCTGGTGCCTACAGAACATTGTCCAGTGCCTGCTACAGAGCATTGGACAGCGCCCTACAAAACGCTGTCTGGTGCCTACAGAACATTGTCCAGTGCCTGCTAAAGAGCATTGGACAGCGCCCTACAAAACGCTGTCTGGTGCCTACAGAATATTGTCCAGTGCCTGCTACAGAGCATTGGACAGCGCCCTACAAACGCTGTCTACAGAAAACTGTCTAGTGCCTACTACAGAGCATTGGACAGCACCCTACAAAACGCTGTCTGGTGCCTACAGAACATTGTCCAGTCCCTGCTACAGAGCATTGGACAGCACCCTACAAAACGCTGTCTGGTGCCTACAGAAGATTGGCCAGTGCCTGCTACAGAGCATTGTATAGCGCCCTAAAAGACGCTGTCTGGAGCCTACAGAACATTGTCCAGTGCCTACTACAGAGCATTGTATAGCGCCCTACAAAACGCTGTCTGGAGCCTACAGAAAATTGTCCAGTGCCTACTACAGAGCATTGTATAGCGCCCTACAAAACACTGTCTGGATCCTACAGAACATTGTAAAGCGCCCTACAAAGTGCTGTCAGGAGCCTACAGAACATTGTATAGTGCCCTACAAAACGCTGTCTGGTGCCTACAGAACATTGTCCAGTGCCTACTACAGAGTATTGTATAGCGCCCTACAAAATGCTGTCTGGAGCCTAAAGAACATTGTCCAGTGCCTACTACAGAGCATTGTATAGCGCCCTACAAAACGCTGTCTGGAGCCTACAGAACATTGTGCAGTGCCTGCTGCAGAGCATTGTATAGCGCCATACAAAACGCTGTCTGGAGCCTACAGAACATTGTCCAGTGCCTGCTACAGAGCATTGTATAGCGCCCTACAAAACGCTGTCTGGAGCCTACAGAACATTGTCCAGTGCCTGCTACAGAGCATTGTATAGCGCCCTACAAAACGCTGTCTGGATCCTACAGAACATTGTCCAGTGCCTACTGCAGAGCATTGTATAGCGCCCTACAAAACGCTGTCTGGAGCCTACAGAACATTGTCCAGTGCCTACTGCAGAGCATTGTATAGCGCCCTACAAAACGCTGTCTGGAGCCTACATATCATTGTCCAGTGCCTACTGCAGAGCATTGTATAGCGCCCTACAAAACGCTGTCTGGAGCCTACAGAACATTGTCCAGTGCCTACTGCAGAGCATTGTATAGCGCCCTAAAAACGCTGTCTGGAGCCTACAGAACATTGTCCAGTGCCTGCTGCAAAGCATTGTATAGCGCCCTACAAAACGCTTCCTGGAGCCTACAGAACATTGTCCAGTGCCTGCTGCAGAGCATTGTATAGCGCCCTACAAAACGCTGTCTGGAGCCTACAGAACATTGTCCAGTGCCTACTGCAGAGCATTGTATAGCGCCCTACAAAACGCTGTCTGGAGCCTACAGAACATTGTCCAGTGCCTGCTGCAAAGCATTGTATAGCGCCCTACAAGACGCTTTCTGGAGCCTACAGAACATTGTCCAGTGCCTGCTGCAGAGCATTGTATAGCGCCCTACAAAACGCAGTCTGGAGCCTACAGAACATCGTCCAGTGCCTGCTACAGAGCATTCTATAGCGCCCTACAAAACGCTGTCTGGAGCCTACAGAACATTGTCCAGTGCCTGCTACAGAGCATTGTACAGCGCCCTACAAAACGCTGTCTGGAGCCTACAGAACATTGTCCAGTGCCTGCTACAGAGCATTGTACAGCGCCCTACAAAACGCTGTCTGGAGCCTACAGAACATTGTCCAGTGCCTGCTACAGAGCATTGGACAGTGCCCTACAAAACGCTGTCTGGTGCCTACAGAACATTGTCCAGTGCCTGCTACAGAGCATTGGACAGCGCCCTACAAAACGCTGTCTGGTGCCTACAGAACATTGTCCAGTGCCTGCTACAGAGCATTGGCCAGCGCCCTACAAAACGCTGTCTGGAGCCTACAGAACATTGTCCAGTGCCTGCTACAGAGCATTGGACAGCGCCCTACAAAACGCTGTCTGGAGCCTACAGAACATTGTCCAGTGCCTGCTACAGATCATTGGACAGCGCCCTACAAAACGCTGTCTGGAGCCTACAGAACATTGTCCAGTGCCTGCTACAGAGCATTGGACAGCGCCCTACAAAACGCTGTCTGGAGTCTACAGAACATTGTCCAGTGCCTGCTACAGAGCATTGGACAGCGCCCTACAAATCGCTGTCTGGTGCCTACAGAACATTGTCCAGTGCCTGCTACAGAGCATTGGACAGAGCCCTACAAAACGCTGTCTGGTGCCTACAGAACATTGTCCAGTGCCTGCTACAGAGCATTGGACAGCGCCCTACAAAACGCTGTCTGGTGCCTACAGAACATTGTCCAGTGCCTGCTACAGATCATTGGACAGCGCCCTACAAAACGCTGTCTGGTGCCTACAGAATATTGTCCAGTGCCTGCTACAGAGCATTGGACAGCGCCCTACAAAACGCTGTCTACAGAAAACTGTCTAGTGCCTGCTACAGAGCATTGGACAGCACCCTACAAAACGCTGTCTGGTGCCTACAGAACATTGTCCAGTCCCTGTTACAGAGCATTGGACAGCACCCTACAAAACGCTGTCTGGAGCCAACAGAACATTGTCCAGTGCCTGCTTCAGAGCATTGTATAGTGCCCTACAAGACGCTGTCTGGTGCCTACAGAACATTGTCCAGTGCCTGCTACAGAGCATTGTATAGCGCCCTACAAGACGCTGTCTGGTGCCTACAGAACATTGTCCAGTGCCTGCTACAGTGCATTGTATAGCGCCCTAGAAGACGCTGTCTGGTGCCTACAGAACCTTGTCCAGTGCCTGCTACAGAGCATTGTATAGCGCCCTAAAAGACGCTGTCTGGAGCCTACAGAACAGTGTCCAGTGCCTACTACAGAGCATTGTATAGCGCCCTACAAAACGCTGTCTGGAGCCTAGAATATTGTCCAGTGCCTACTACAGAGCATTGTATAGCGCCCTACAAAACACTGTCTGGAGCCTACAGAACATTGTATAGTGCCCTACAAAAAACGCTGTCTGGAGTCTACAGATCATTGTATAGTGCCCTACAAAACGCTGTCTGGTGCCTACAGAACATTGTCCATTGCCTACTACAGAGCATTGTATAGCGCCCTACAAAACGCTGTCTGGAGCCTACAGAACATTGTCCAGTACCTGCTACAGAGCATTGTATAGCGCCCTACAAAACGCTGTCTGGAGCCTACATATCATTGTCCAGTGCCTACTGCAGAGCATTGTATAACGCCCTACAAAATGCTGTCTGGATCCTACAGAACATGCTCCAGTGCCTACTGCAGAGCATTGTATAGCAACCTACAAAACGCTGTCTTGAGCCTACAGAACATTGTCCAGTGCCTACTGCAGAGCATTGTATAGCGCCCTGCAAAACGCTGTCTGGAGCCTGCAGAACATTGTCAATCAATCAATCAATCATGTCACTTATAAAGCGCACTACATACCCGCGAGGGTCTCAAGGCGCTGGGGGAAGAGGGGGGTGGTGCTGCTACTGATCGAAGAGCCCGGTCGTGAGGAGTCTTCTGAAGGCCAGTAGGTCTTGGGTCTGTCGGAGGTTGGTGGGGAGGGGGTTCCAGGTCTTGGCGGCGAGGTGGGAGAAGGATCTGCCGCCGCCGGTCGTTTTCCGGATGCGGGGGACTGTGGCGAGGGCGAGGCTGGTCGAGCGGAGCTGGCGGGTGGGGGTGTAGAAGCTGAGTCGTCTGTTGAGGTAGGCTGGTCCGGAGTTGTGGAGTGCTTTGTGTGCGTGGGTGAGGAGCTTGAAGGTTATCCTCTTGTTGACAGGGAGCCAGTGCAGGTCTCTCAGGTGGGGTGTGATGTGGCTGCGTCGGGGGATGTCGAGGATAAGACGTGCAGAGGCGTTCTGGATGAGTTGCAGCCGTCTCAGGAGCTTAGCCGTCGTTCCTGCGTAGAGGGCGTTTCCGTAGTCCAGCCTGCTGGTGACGAGGGCCTGGGTGACTGTTTTTCTTGTTTCGGTGGGGATCCACTTGAAGATCCTGCGGAGCATTCGGAGGATGTTGAAGCAGGATGAGGAAACGGCGTTGACCTGCTTAGTCATGGAGAGGGTGGGGTCGAGGATGACCCCTAGGTTGCGTACGTGGTCGGTGGGTGGCGGGGCTGTTCCCAGTGATGTTGGCCACCAGGAGTCGTCCCAGGCTGAAGGGTTGGAACCAAGGATGAGGACCTCCGTCTTGTCCGAGTTCAGCTTCAGGCGGCTGGTCCTCATCCATTCGGCGACGGCCTTCATTCCTTCGTGGAGGTGGGCTTTGGCGGTGTGAGGGTCTTTGGTGAGGGAGAGGATCAGCTGGGTGTCGTCGGCGTAGGAGATGATGTTGAGGTTGTGCTGTCGGGCGACGTGGGCGAGGGGTGCCATGTAGATGTTGAACAGCGTTGGGCTGAGGGAGGAGCCTTGGGGTACGCCGCAGATGATCTTGGTGGCCTTGGATCGGAAGGGGCGAGGCGGACGCTTTGTGTTCTGCCGGAAAGGAAGGATGTGGTCCAGTCCAGGGCCTTCTCTTGGATCCCGGCGTCGTGAAGGCGTGTTCGTAGTGTGTGGTGGCAGACCGTGTCGAAGGCGGCTGATAGGTCCAGGAGGATGAGGGCTGCTGTTTCTCCGTTGTCTAGCAGGGTCCTGATGTCATCGGTGGCGGCGATGAGGGCTGTTTCCGGTGCTGTGGTTGCTGCGGAAGCCGGACTGGGAAGGGTCCAGGATGTTGTTCTCCTCGAGGTAGCGGGTCAGTTGTTTGTTGACGATTTTCTCGGTGACCTTCGCGGGGAACGGGAGCAGAGAGATGGGTCGGAAGTTCTTGAGGTCCTTGGGGTCTGCCTTGGGTTTCTTGAGTAAGGCGGTGATCTCGGCGTGCTTCCAGCTTTCCGGGAAGGTTGCTGTCTCGAAGGAGATGTTGATTATTTTCCAGAGATGGGGCGCGATGGCTGTACTGGCTTTGTTGAAGATGTGGTGAGGGCACGGGTCTAGCGGTGAACCGGAGTGGATGGTGTTCATGATCTCGCTGGTGTCCTCGTCGTTGATGTTGGTCCAGGAGAGCAGGCGGTTGGTGGTTGTGGGGGCAGTGGTCTCGGTGGTTGCCGGGCGGTCGTGGTGTTGAAGCTGTCGTGGATGTCGGCGATTTTGCGGTGGAAGAAGGTGGCCAGTGAGTCGCACAGGTCTCGCGGCGGCTGGATGTCGTTGGTGTTGGAGCTGGGGTTGGAGAGTTCCTTCACGATGTTGAAGAGCTCTTTGCTGTTGTGTGCGTTGTTGTCTAGGCGGTCTTTGAGTGAGGCCCTTTTGGTGGATCTGATGAGGTGATGGTGACTGCGGGTGGCGCTCTTGTGGGCGGCGTAGCTGTCCGCTGTCCGTTCGTGGAGCCAGATCTTCTCCAGTTTTCGGCATGTTCGTTTGGAGGCCTGGAGGTCTTCGGTGAACCAGGTGGCTTTCTTGCTGGTGTGGCTGTTGGGCGGATTCTTGAGCGGGGCGAGGGTGTTGGCGCAGTCGCCGATCCACTGTCTGAGGTTGCGGGCGGCGGTGTCGGGGTCGGAGGGTTCGGCGGGTGGGCTCAGGGCGAGGGTTGTGGTTAGCTGGTCTTCCGTGACTCTGCTCCAGCAGCGGCAAGGCATTTGTTCGGTGCGGTGGTGCGTGGTGGGCTTCCTGTAGGTGAAGTGGATGCAGTGGTGGTCAGTCCAGTGGGGTTCAGAGGTGTGGTTGAAGGAGACGTGTGGGCTTACGGAAAAGATGGAGTCGAGCGTGTGGCCGGCGGCGTGGGTGGGTGTAGTCACGAGCTGTCTGAGTCCGAGGGTGGCGAGGTTGTCGATCAGGGTGGTGGAGTTGGTGTCCTTGTTGTTCTCGAGGTGGAAGTTCAGGTCCCCGAGGAGGATGTAGTCCGTGGAGGCGATGGCGTGTGTGCTGACTGGAGTCAGCGATGGAATCGCTGAACTGTGGTCGGGGTCCGGGGGTCTGTAGATGAGGGTTCCTCTGAGGGTGGTGTTGGGATCGGTGTGGATCTGGAAGTGCATGTGTTCGGTGGTGCTGAGGGTGTCGTCGGTGTTGGTTGAGACTCTGAGGGTGTTCCTGTGGACGATGGCGATGCCTCCTCCGACCCATTGGTGCGGTCCCTGCGGGTGATCTTGTATCCGTCCGGGATGGCAATGGCGATGTCGGGGCTGAAGCGGGATTCAGCCAGGTCTCCGTCAGGAATGCGACGTCTGGGGAGGTTGAGTCGAGAAGGTCCCAGAGTTCGATGGCGTGTTTGCGGGCGTAGCGGGTGTTGAGGAGGATGCATCTGAGGTAGTTGGGTTCTTTCCTGGGCGGTGGTTTGGCGGGGCGGGTGCTGGGCGAAGCTGCAGTTCCGGCAGGTGAAGGGCCCTTGGGTGCGCTTCGGGGTGGCCTGGTAGCAGGCGTGATCTTTTCCGGGGTTGAGTGCGTGGAGGGTGCTGGCGTCGTATCGGCGTCTGTTGATGTGGCGGGCGCGGGGATGCCCGGACCAGGGGGTCTGGCGCTGGGCGCGGTCACGGTGCGGACGGGCGCAGACGGGCTTGCTTAGGCGCGCCCGCTGCGCACGTCCGCTGCGCAGCCGCACAGCGGCCGCCATAAATGGGGAGGTGGGAGGGAGGAGCAGGGAATGGGGCAGCGAATGGGCAGTGAGGGGCAGGGCCGCAGGGCGCAGCGGCGGGAAACAGGCACAGAAGGGAAAACGAGCACAATCAGGGCATCAAGGGGACACAGAAAGGAAAAAAACCGAGCACAATCAGGGGCAGCAAGGGGGCACAGAAAGGAAAAAACGAGCACAATCAGGGGCAGCAAGGGGGCACAGAAAGGAAAAAACGAGCACAATCAGGTGCAGCAAGGGGGCACAGAAAGGAAAAACGAGCACAATGAGGGGCAGCAAGGGGGCACAGAAAGGAAAAACGAGCACAATCAGGGGCAGCAAGGGGGCACAGAAAGGAAAAAACGAGCACAATCAGGGGCAGCAAGGGGGCACAGAAAGGAAAAACGAGCACAATCAGGGGCAGCAAGGGGGCACAGAAAGGAAAAACAGAGCACAATAAGGGGCAGCAAGGGGGCACAGAAAGGGAAAAAACGAGCACAATCAGGGGCAGCAAGGGGGCACAGAAAGGAAAAACTAGCACAATGAGGGGCAGCAAGGGGGCACAGAAAGGAAAAACGAGCACAATCAGGGGCAGCAAGGGGGCACAGAAAGGAAAAACTAGCACAATGAGGGGCAGCAAGGGGGCACAGAAAGGAAAAACGAGCACAATCAGGGGCAGCAAGGGGGGCACAGAAAGGAAAAACGAGCACAATCAGGGGCAGCAAGGGGGCACAGAAAGGAAAAACGAGCACAATCAGGGGCAGCAAGGGGGGCACAGAAAGGAAAAAAACGAGCACAATCAGGGGCAGCAAGGGGGCACAGAAAGGAAAACGAGCACAATCAGGGGCAGCAGCAGGGCACACAGACGGAGCTGTGTGGTGGGGAGCGACCTACCAGTCAAGGTCAGTCCAGTCAGCCTCCTGCAGAGCATTGTATAGCGCCCTACAAAACGCTGTCTAGAGCCTACAGAACATTGTCCAGTGCCTACTGCAGAGCATTGTATAGCACCCCTACAAAACTGTCTGGAGCCTACAGAACATTGTCCAGTGCCGACTACAGAGCATTATATAGCGCCCTACAAAACGCTGTCTGGAGCCTACAGAACATTGTCCAGTGCCTTCTACAGAGCATTGTATAGCGCACTACAAGACGCTGTCTGGTTCCTACAGAACATTGTCCAGTGCCTGCTACAGAGCATTGTATAGCGCCCTACAAGACGCTGTCTGGTGCCTACAGAACATTGTCCAGTGCCTGCTATAGTGCGATGTATAGCGCCCTAGAAGACGCTGTCTGGTGCCTACAGAACATTGTACAGTGCCTGGTACAGAGCATTGTATAGCGCCCTAAAAGACGCTGTCTGGAGCCTACAGAACATTGTCCAGTGCCTACTACAGAGCATTGTATAGCGCCCTACAAAACGCTGTCTGGAGCCAAGAATATTGTCCAGTGCCTACTACAGAGCATTGTATAGCGCCCTACAAAACACTGTCTGGAGCCTACAGAACATTGTTTAGCGCCCTACAAAACGCTGTCTGGAGTCTACAGAACATTGTATAGTGCCCTACAAAATGCTGTCTGGTGCCTACAGAACATTGTCCATTGCCTACTACAGAGCATTGTATAGCGCCCTACAAAACGCTGTCTGGAGCCTACAGAACATTGTGCAGTGCCTACTACAGAGCATTGTATAGCGCCCTACAAAACGCTGTCTGGAGCTTACATATCATTGTCCAGTGCCTACTGCAGAGCATTGTATAGCGCCCTACAAAACGCTGTCTGGATCCTACAGAACATGCTCCAGTGCCTACTGCAGAGCATTGTATAGCGCACCTACAAAACGCTGTCTTGAGCCTACAGAACATTGTCCAGTGCCTACTGCAGAGCATTGTATAGCGCCCTACAAAACGCTGTCTGGAGCCTACAGAACATTTTCCAGTGCCTACTGCAGAGCATTGTCTAGCGCCCTACAAAACGCTGTCTGGAGCCTACAGAACATTGTCCAGTGCCTGCTACAGAGCATTGTATAGCGCCCTACAAAACGCTTTCTGGAGCCTACAGAACATTGTCCAGTGCCTACTACAGAGCATTGTATAGCGCCCCTCAAAACGCTGTCTGGAGCCTACAGAATGTTGTCCAGTGCCTACTGCAGAGCATTGTATAGCGCCCTACAAAACGCTGTCTGGAGCCTGCAGAACATTGTCCAGTGCCTCCTGCAGAGCATTGTATAGCGCCCTACAAAACGCTGTCTAGAGCCTACAGAACATTGTCCAGTGCCTACTGCAGAGCATTGTATAGCGCCCTACAAAACGCTGTCTGGAGCCTACAGAACATTGTCCAGTGCCTTCTACCCAGCATTGTATAGCGCACTACAAGATGCTGTCTGGTTCCTACAGAACATTGTCCAGTGCCTGCTACAGAGCATTGTATAGCGCCCTACAAGACGCTGTCTGGTGCCTACAGAACATTGTCCAGTGCCTGCTACAGTGCATTGTATAGCGCCCTAGAAGACGCTGTCTGGTGCCTACAGAACATTGTCCAGTGCCTGCTACAGAGCATTGTATAGCGCCCTAAAAGACGCTGTCTGGAGCCTACAGAACAGTGTCCAGTGCCTACTACAGAGCATTGTATAGCGCCCTACAAAACACTGTCTGGAGCCTACAGAATATTGTCCAGTGCCTACTACAGAGCATTGAATAGCGCCCAACAAAACACTGTCTGGAGCCTACAGAACATTGTATAGCGCCCACAAAACGCTGTCTGGAGTCTACAGAACATTGTATAGTGCCCTACAAAACGCTGTCTGGTGCCTACAGAACATTGTCCATTGCCTACTACAGAGCATTGTATAGCGCCCTACAAAACGCTGTTTGGAGCCTACAGAACATTGTGCAGTGCCTACTACAGAGCATTGTATAGCGCCCTACAAAACGCTGTCTGGAGCTTACATAACATTGTCCAGTGCCTACTGCAGAGCATTGTATAGCGCCCTACAAAACGCTGTCTGGAGCCTACAGAACATTGTCCAGTGCCTGCTACAGAGCATTGTATAGCGCCCTACAAAACGCTGTCTGGAGCCTACATATCATTGTCCAGTGCCTACTGCAGAGCATTGTATAGCGCCCTACAAAACGCTGTCTGGATCCTACAGAACATGCTCCAGTGCCTACTGCAGAGCATTGTATAGCGACCTACAAAACGCTGTCTTGAGCCTACAGAACATTGTCCAGTGCCTACTGCAGAGCATTTTCTAGCGCCCTACAAAACGCTGTCTGGAGCCTACAGAACATTTTCCAGTGCCTTCTGCAGAGCATTGTCTAGTGCCCTACAAAACGCTGTCTGGAGCCTACAGAACATTGTCCAGTGCCTGCTACAGAGCATTGTATAGCGCCCTACAAAACGCTGTCTGGAGCCTACATATCATTGTCCAGTGCCTACTGCAGAGCATTGTATAGCGCCCTACAAAACGCTGTCTGATCCTACAGAACATGCTCCAGTGCCTACTGCAGAGCATTGTACAGCGACCCTACAAAACGCTGTCTTGAGCCTACAGAACATTGTCCAGTGCCTACTGCAGAGCATTGTATAGCGCCCTACAAAACGCTGTCTGGAGCCTACAGAACGTTGTCCAGTGCCTACTGCAGAGCATTGTATAGCGCCCTACAAAACGCTGTCTGGAGCCTGCAGAACATTGTCCAGTGCCTCCTGCAGAGCATTGTATAGCGCCCTACAAAACGCTGTCTAGAGCCTACAGAACATTGTCCAGTGCCTACTGCAGAGCATTGTATAGCGCCCTACAAAACGCTGTCTGGAGCCTACAGAACATGCTCCAGTGCCTACTGCACAGCATTGTATAGCGACCTACAAAACGCTGTCTTGAGCCTACAGAACATTGTCCAGTGCCTACTGCAGAGCATTGTATAGCGCCCTACAAAACGCTGTCTGGAGCCTGCAGAACATTGTCCAGTGCCTCCTGCAGAGCATTGTATAGCGCCCTACAAAACGCTGTCTAGGGCCTACAGAACATTGTCCAGTGCCTACTGCAGAGCATTGTATAGCGCCCTACAAAACGCTGTCTGGAGCCTACAGAACATTGTCCAGTGCCTACTACAGAGCATTATATAGCGCCCTACAAAACGCTGTCTGGAGCCTACAGAACATTGTCCAGTGCCTTCTACCCAGCATTGTATAGCGCACTACAAGATGCTGTCTGGTTCCTACAGAACATTGTCCAGTGCCTGCTACAGAGCATTGTATAGCGCCCTACAAGACGCTGTCTGGTGCCTACAGAACATTGTCCAGTGCCTGCTACAGTGCATTGTATAGCGCCCTAGAAGACGCTGTCTGGTGCCTACAGAACATTGTCCAGTGCCTGCTACAGAGCATTGTATAGCGCCCTAAAAGACGCTGTCTGGAGCCTACAGAACATTGTCCAGTGCCTACTACAGAGCATTGTATAGCGCCCTACAAAACGCTGTCTGGAGCCTAGAATATTGTCCAGTGCCTACTACAGAGCATTGTATAGCGCCCTACAAAACACTGTCTGGAGCCTACAGAACATTGTATAGCGCCCTACAAAACGCTGTCTGGAGTCTACAGAACATTGTATAGTGCCCTACAAAACGCTGTCTGGTGCCTACAGAACATTGTCCATTGCCTACTACAGAGCATTGTATAGCGCCCTACAAAACGCTGTCTGGAGCCTACAGAACATTGTGCAGTGCCTACTACAGAGCATTGTATAGCGCCCTACAAAACGCTGTCTGGAGCTTACATAACATTGTCCAGTGCCTACTGCAGAGCATTGTATAGCGCCCTACAAAACGCTGTCTGGTGCCTACAGAACATTGTCCAGTGCCTGCTACAGAGCATTGTATAGCGCCCTACAAAACGCTGTCTGGAGCCTACATATCATTGTCCAGTGCCTACTGCAGAGCATTGTATAGCGCCCTACAAAACGCTGTCTGGATCCTACAGAACATGCTGCAGTGCCTACTGCAGAGCATTGTATAGCGACCTACAAAACGCTGTCTTGAGCCTACAGAACATTGTCCAGTGCCTACTGCAGAGCATTGTCTAGTGCCCTACAAAATGCTGTCTGGAGCCTACAGAACATTTTCCAGTGCCTACTGCAGAGCATTGTCTAGTGCCCTACAAAACGCTGTCTGGAGCCTACAGAACATTGTCCAGTGCCTGCTACAGAGCATTGTATAGCGCCCTACAAAACGCTGTCTGGAGCCTACATATCATTGTCCAGTGCCTACTGCAGAGCATTGTATAGCGCCCTACAAAACGCTGTCTGGATCCTACAGAACATCCTCCAGTGCCTACTGCAGAGCATTGTACAGCGACCTACAAAACGCTGTCTTGAGCCTACAGAACATTGTCCAGTGCCTACTGCAGAGCATTGTATAGCGCCCTACAAAACGCTGTCTGGAGCCTACAGAACGTTGTCCAGTGCCTACTGCAGAGCATTGTATAGCGCCCTACAAAACGCTGTCTGGAGCCTGCAGAACATTGTCCAGTGCCTCCTGCAGAGCATTGTATAGCGCCCTACAAAACGCTGTCTAGAGCCTACAGAACATTGTCCAGTGCCTACTGCAGAGCATTGTATAGCGCCCTACAAAACGCTGTCTGGAGCCTACAGAACATGCTCCAGTGCCTACTGCACAGCATTGTATAGCAACCTACAAAACGCTGTCTTGAGCCTACAGAACATTGTCCAGTGCCTACTGCAGAGCATTGTATAGCGCCCTACAAAACGCTGTCTCGAGCCTGCAGAACATTGTCCAGTGCCTCCTGCAGAGCATTGTATAGCGCCCTACAAAACGCTGTCTGGAGCCTACAGAACATTGTCCAGTGCCTACTACAGAGCATTATATAGCGCCCTACAAAACGTTGTCTACTGCCTACAGAACTTTGTCCAGTGCCTTCTACCGTGAATGTAACAGCTACCACAGGGCCCTCCGGTGCTTCAGGTTTAAGATTCATACATCACATGAAACGCGTTCTTTTGCTGCAGTTTTCATCAGGAGCTCGCGCTCCCGGCCCCTTTTCTTCTCTCAGTAACTCCCTCAGCAGATCTTTTCACAGACACCTATAAAAGAGTTTGGGGCATATTATCAAGGAATAGCGATATTTATCGCTAACCGCGCTTAGCGCGAATTTTTTTAACGCCGCCTATTGCTGGAAAATATCGCTGAGATAACACCCTATTAACAAAGTTTATCTACATAGCGATTAAATTTCCAGCGATAGCGGCAAAATGTGAGAATATCGCTGGAAAAGCAGCGATATTCTCGTATTAACGCAAGGATGGATTCAGCCT